>BGPR01014475.1:0-39128 GCA_013235015.1 Araneus ventricosus
CACTCATTTCAACTATGATGAATGGTATGAAGAGAATGCCACTCGAGCTGACACATCTTCAAGTCGGCGCACCATAAGTTGTGGAGGGTGATTCACCCACAGCGTTAGATTTAACTTCTGCGAAGCCTTGATACACAACAGAGCTTCGTTGAGATCGGGTCTTGAACAGACAATCCTGAAAAACAGAAGCCAAAACTCTACAAGGGCACAGGAACTATGACTTTCATGTGTAGAAGTATTAAACATGAAGATAACTTTAAAATGCTTGAAATATCTGATGGACTTTATATACATCTTAAACATTTCATGTAAATAGGTTTTGGTGAGTTCAGTAAACTATAACAATCAAATTTGTTTATAAATCAGTTCTTAATTTGATAAATACTAATATTTTATATAAACGCTATCCTTTCTAATTGAATGATATAACATTTTCATGTCAGTGAGAGCCCATGCAATAAGAACGGATGGCATTAAATAAGCAAGTTGTACAGGTAAATCTAAAGCTAACAAAAAGTTTCAGGCAAAATGAAATTAAATAAAGCGAACTTATTTACTATCTGTTAGCAATAGAAACTTACGTAATTCGCTTCTACATTAAGATGTGTCATCTTTATTTTGTGAATTTATTCTAAATAGTAATATTCTATTGAAAGTCGTCGCTTAACTCATATTTGTGGAAGTGATAGATAAGGTAAAGCATTAGCTGAATGAATTTAAATTTTTATCAATTAAAACGAATCAATAAATGGCACTAATTAGCTTAATTCTTCGTGTACTTAAGTGCATTTCTTTTACTTTTAAGAAACTCATTTTTCATAATTGAATATTCGTATTAAATTTGTTATAATCTATGTGTGGGTTAAAACTATCATTTATAAGAGAAATTTTATTACTTCTTTGCCGAATAATAATTTAAAGCAACTTGATAAAATTGATATTAATGAGTTTAATTATTTTTATGGTTAATAGTTTAATAACAATAATTCTTAATTGTGCTTTGCTTCTGTTTATTTCCAGTGTTTCTAAAAAACTCATTTTAAGGGACAGGAAAATAAG
Organism: Araneus ventricosus; assembly: GCA_013235015.1. Taxonomy (NCBI): domain Eukaryota; kingdom Metazoa; phylum Arthropoda; class Arachnida; order Araneae; family Araneidae; genus Araneus; species Araneus ventricosus. The sequence goes on from BGPR01014475.1 coordinate 1,060, forward strand.
TTTTACATTTGTTCTCTTCTCTGTTTGAGTTAAAACTATCGTCCATAAGATAAACTGCATTACTTTTCCGATTCAATGTTCTCGACAATGCATTGGATTATCCAACTTAATCCCTTGCATTATATTCTTCTACATAAAAAGTGTCCATTTACGAGTTTTCGTCCAAACATCTTAACCAGTAAAAGAACCTCGTGAAACATCAAGTACATGGATGAAGGCGGAAAAGAATGTTCAGTCTGTTTGCACAGATTAAACATCTTTTTTCGAACAATGCTTTTCTTTTTATTCTTTTGAGTTACGATGAAAACAGAAAAAGGAAAATCCTTCGCGAAAAGGAAATCGGATTTAAAGTGTACCTGTGTGGAGATTTGAAAGCACATTTCTCTCTTCACTTTTTCTGATATGTCTTCATTTCTTCGTCTTCCTGCCCTGTATGACAGTGGGATTTTTCAGAACAGTTTCAGGAACTCAGGCTACATCTTTACATGAAAAGAAAATGAATAAAAGACGATTCAAAGCTGTACTTAGGCCATCTTCTTTAAAGCAGTAATCAATTGAATAACTTGGAGCTGAAGTCCTTAAAGTCTTATTGCCTAAAATTGAATTCTTCCAATTTGTTTTAGTAATATATTTTCCCTGCACTTGTTCATTTCGTAGTGATATGTCTTCATTCCTTCATCTTCCTGCCCTGCAAGGAAGTAAAGTTTCTAAAAACAATTCGAGCTATCCAAGCTACATTTTTAACCCTAGACTGATTCCAGGCAGATTCGCCCATTATGGGGATCGCACAGTGGAGTATTTGCCGCAAAATCCTGGCCAAAAATACTGTTCATTCTTTTAAAAGTTAAGATCATTGCTGTTGACTTTTGATTTATATTATATTAATAAATACACTTAAATAAACTCATAAACAAAGAAAAGAATGTTTTTTTAAATAAATATAAAATACAAAGTTTACTTAACGCTTTACTGTTTATAAGAGGAAAGTAAATGTTGACAGATTTGTTTTACTTTTTTGTAATTTTTATTAAATAGGTTGATGTTATATTATCTATAACACATTTTAGTTATTGATATAAATATATTTTTTATATATAATGCATATTCAAATTTAGAGTTTGCCAAATTTGAGGCATTGCAATATATATATATATGCATACATGTTTTCCAGTTCCTAGGATAAAATAACGGTTTTAATGTTATTCCTTAGAGCCCTGTTCTGCGTTTACATCATTCTCATTTTGATGTTTATTAGAAGGACCGCCCTCAGACGTTTCTTGAAGAAGTTGTAGTGTTTCGCTAATACAAAGCATCTCACTTGGTCTTTGTCAAGCCCAGATCATAAATGAATCACTGCTGAAAAGAAACATATTCAGAACATCTATGTTGAAAACTTCTCTATTGAACTTTCTGGAGTAATTCGAACAGTACAACCTAAAGTATTTGTTTCTGGCCTTGGTAGCTTCTCGTGAAAGCTGGCTAATATGTATTTCTCCACTTGCTGAATTACAGCGACCCTAATTATTAAAACTTTGTGCATTGTTGAAGTCATAGGTCCATGCAGATCTTGTTTCATCAGCATATACTTAGAACTTTTTTCATCAATGTGATACTCATTTATTACAGCTTCCAATATCAATATCAGTCGTTTAATCAATTCTACATTTACTACAGTGATTCGTGAAGCAATCTAAGAAGAATTCTAGATCTGAAAAAATCTCATCATTTGATGTTCGAAAGCATTGCTTCGGATTGTCAAGAAGCAGTCCCAGTTCCCCTCTGAACTTTCTTAGGATGTTCTTTTTAATGCCTCCTACAATTCTTTTCTCTTCTTCATTCTCGCCTGTCACTTATGCTTTGGCATTCTGTATGATAAGTGAAGTTCTGACTTAAAGAATTCTATGCGTGTATGCGAAGTTGACAGACAAAATTTCGAAGCAACTTGATTTTCTAGAAATCTCTAATGTAATTTATTAAAGTCTTATGATGAAAACCCACAAATGTAGCACTTAATTGTAGATGTTGTCCCTGTTGCAGTATTGCAGGCTCTTCCATCGCCCATTGTCAGTATCACAGAGTATTTAATCTTTCACTCTCTACTTTCAGTTGGTACTTCTGTAATGTACTGAATTTCTTCGTTTCTAATATCTGATATTTCATGTTTAAAGTGCACGCAGTTTGGTCTAGTAATTTAACAGCACGGTAGTCATAAACGGTACACCGACCAGGTTAGGTATGCGGAGTGCACTGCAGAACTGGCCTCCACGACAATTAACACTGGCACTCTGGACGAACTTCCCTGTCATACGCCGACAATTTCCCCATAACAGGGTTACAACCCGCCAACATCGGAGATGGACCCTAAGAAGTAGTAAACTCACTTTATGTCAAAAAATATCATAATAAAGTCATGGAAATAAAAAAAAAGTTATTTTATAAAAAAAATTATATAAAAAAATGGCTCAAATATGCGCAAGATTTTATCTTTGAAATTGGCCCTTAATATTATGAATATTATGTCTATACTTTAAAATAGGCCCGGCAAAGCCCGGCACACCTTTAAAAAGCTTTCACAATGTATAAATTAGAGCTAAAAAGGCATAAAAATTAACTTTTTTCAACTTTTGAAATTTTTTATTATGTGAAAAATAAATATATTCGAATGAATATATAATTTTAAACAAAGGTCTTACCTTTATTTAACATATAAAAATTATTTAACTTTAAACCCTCAGTTACAGTAAAGCTGAAATGTGATAAAAACTACGTTCACTACTGAAGAAATTTGTTTTTCAACTGAGGCTAGGAGCTAAAGGATATGACTCATGTTCCTGAAATGAACGTCGATCGACGCACCAATTAGTCAGCTATTATAAAATACTATTTTTACAATTGTTGAGTACATTTCAAATTTTGGACTTTTGGCCAGGATTTTGGTACAAATACTCCACTGTGGGCCGTCTGGATCAAAACGTCGAGAATCAAATGTCCTCCCATTGGTGTGGTGTGGAAATTCGAATGCCCGCTCAAGTGCCACCCTCGTCATCAGACAACGATTCAAAACAACGACGTCCGTACCAAAATAGCCCTCGAGAGCTTCCAAGGTGGGGGATTAGTTTAACTAAATTAAACTGAATTTGGCTGACATTTTGGGAAATCAGATTAGTTTCTACTTTTCTCGTGGTCTTAACTATAGGATCACAGGTTGAGACCTGATTTCACAGATGAACTGCTATGGTTGTGGATCTAGTGTACAATGCATCTAACTTTAACCTTCCAGCGGGTGCGCGTATGTGAGAGATACACTAGAGAAAAATTTCATTTTATACCTGTTTAGCAGAGAGTGCTTTGAAAGCATGACCTTGGTTATTCTTCTAGGTCCTTTCGTCGACCTGTTATTCATCTTTCGAGGCGTTAATAGGAATATGCGAATCTGCTATTTATATTTCATACATAAGCATGGCTGTTACAATGAAATGATTATGAAACTGACTCCTTGCTTTTTGTATCTAAATTTCAAATGTTTTTTACTTCGATGTTGTTTTTACAGCTTTATCTTACAAAAGAAATATCTCAGTTGAAATATTGGCAATTTCATTTACTTTATTTTCACGTCATTTAGCTAATTCTTTGTTCATTATATATTTTTTTGTGCCTTATGTTTACATTGTTTCCATTCCTTTTTAAATAAAAATTGTTTAAAATAATTTTACATACTAACCCTTACCCAATTACAGCCTAATTTTAATAATTACCCTCTTAAAAATTGATATTTTACAGTAGCGTATTTAGGAAATACGTGTGACCTATCATGTTTGCATAGAGGTCGCGCCCTCTGGAAGTTTAAATGGAATATGTGGTTTTTAAGTTTATACCACTAAAAAAAACTTTAATTTAAAGAAAAATGCTTCCCGACAGGCTAAAAGAAAAACATGTCTTCTTCTTTTCAGGTAATGCAAAAAATGCCATGATCTGAAGTAGAAAACACATAAGTAGAATAATGGATGCAACTCGAATTAAGATAATCAGTTACATGGTTAACATTTCTCTTACTGGCGGTACTGAATATTTTAAGGGCTGGTAACTTTCATACCACCAAGTCATTAGAATTTAGCTACCCTCGCGTAGTTAATCTGATGTGTCCCTCCATGTGTTGTTGGCGTTAACCCTCTTTCCTTCATCACAAGTGGGATGGCTAGATTAATTTCTAATTAAGAAGTGCAAAATAGTAACCCTACAAGCAATCGTCAAGACGACGTACAGTATCAATCAATGACTTGTCAGCAATCAAATAAAAGAGCAATTTCCTGTTTCTGTGTCAAAATTCCCGTATGAAAGTATTATTTGAGATCTCGTTTAGCCATAATCTAAAGGTTAAGAATGAATTACTTGACTTACAGGAATTAATAGGAGAGAATCGCTGAATTTAGACCACTTAAACATTTTTTGATGTTCAGTGATAGAGAAATAATTTTAACGAAAAACAAGTAGTAGAATGTTTTTTTTAGTTAATTTATCTTCTAAACAATGTAAATAAAGTTTTATGAATTGCACTCTAAAATAAGAAAAAATCAGATTTAAAGAAAATATGTCATCGGTCCAATCAAGGAAACCGGTTGCCCAGATTTGACCGCCTATTTCTTTAAGCACAATTAAAGCAAAACTATTTTTTGATTCTCAAATTCACACCAGCAAACAATTTATGAACCCAAATATGGCATTCTATGCACTGTATCATTTCGTCTCCTCCCTTTATTTCCTCACAAATAATACAAATATTACGTATCCTAAGTTTTTATAATTTTTGATCCAACATTTGATGGCTTTAGTGTCATTTATTGTTTTTTCGCTTTTATTTGTTCCAATTCCATTTTATGAGGATTACTAGTGGTGATAAACTGCTTTCTGAGTTATTTCCTGAAGTTTAAGATAATAATCCCATTGATTTAAATAGTCAAATTTGGGCTTATTTTGTGTGATCTAATATAGGAAACCGTTGGACAACAACAACAAAAAAATTCCCCTAACCATAATTTTAAACTATTTTCATAAAATGTTTATAGCAAATTGTAGATAAAGAAATTTTCAATCTGAGGAAATAATATCATATTTTCCTACTTAATTTAGAACAGCTTAAGTGCTTTTTGTCTTCTGTTAAAATAATCGATTGCTGATGCCTAAATCTAAACACTTGCTCTCTAACTGTAACCACGTGGCTCTTTCTTCTAAAAATGGTATAATACACCCTATTTACATCGTTACAACATAATTTTCCTATTCCACCCCCAAATATTTAACAGAATTGAAGTTATGATACCGGTCCCATCTAGGTACAGGTCGAAATTCGGCGTCTCTCCCTTATATAATGTTAGTTATCATCGTTTTGTGGCATTCCCTGATAACAGGCTAAGAGGTAACGCCTACAGAGCTTCTGTTGGATTTGATTTCTTAATAATATTTATAAAATTTTAAATAATATGTTTAAATTATATACGCATAAAAATTTACATTTCGCGTTTCTTATAAAAAATACTCTATTCCTCCTGCAGTTTGAAATGTATATCTAAGATCAATTTACAAAGAATTAGATCCGAAATGAAACTTATTCCTTGACCCTGTATATACCATTGTCGAATATTTCGGTTTAGCAATTATTTAAAAATAATTTATATAATAGTATTTCATCTGTAAGTCCCATTAAATTGTTATGTGATTAGTTTTTTCTGTTAAAAATTCATCACTTATGCGTGTAATTTCGTCACAATTTATCTAAATTTAACATCAACAGCTATTTTCATCAAACTACTAAATTGTCAACTAAATATAATATATGATACTAAATTTTATAAAATTACAAAAATAATTACTAAATTTAACGTTAGTTTCACATTTTGAAAAATTTGTCAATATTAACATTAAAACTTTGATAAATTTAACACAGTTAATATCTTATCATTTCATAAAATTCGTTCCTAAGAAAAAAATTGCTTACTTTCTTTATTTCTTCCGTGAAAAATGTGGCTACTTTTTGTCAATTCCTACCTTACCTAAAGAATATGAAATATGTAAATCTCGTTCCAGATATTGAGTAAATGTCAATAGCGCAGAACAGATAAATGGCGGATTTGATAAAATTTTCTAAGAATGATATATGTTTCTTACCTTTTTTAAGGAATTACTTCCTTCCATATACATTTTAAAAGGAAATGTTGTAACAGTTGATAAATTACTTTTTTCCTTATTGCGGGTCATGCAGTGTAGTTTTTTAGGTACTTTATAAAGTTGCAAGTCAGTTTACTTTACCTCATTTCTAAATCATGAAGCAGTAAAATTATGAATTTTGGGCAAATATAATTAAGTTTTTGATATATCATTACTACATTGAACACTTCAATTAACTAAGTATTTTTCATTTTTCCATGTAGTTTTTATTAAAATCAAGTGCCTTTTTCATATTAACTATAATATGATAACCCCTTCATTTTTCTTCGTTTCGAATTTGTTAAGCACAGCGATCGCCGTTAAGCATTGATGTATTTTACAAACATATTCAATGGCCAATTTTTAAAATATGTTTGCAATTAATTCTCCCCATCTCTGTTTGGAGAAAGGGTATCAGTTTATGTGTCATATTTATTTGACAACGAATAAAATTTGAGAATTGAATCTCACAATAGTCATCGTGGAGCTACAAAATGGGATTTAATCTAATTAGAACCGAAGCAAAAATCTGCAATTAATCCTCTTTTCTCGTTCGATTTGATCTATATTTTGGTGGGTGACATCATTGTGGCCTTGCGTATAAATAAATACGCTATAATCACTATTATATTGTTGTGTATAAATAATGATTCACTTCGATGCTAACATTTTTGAATCTTCGCAGGCTCTAAACCTTCGGGTGGACAGGCTGGCGTGGGTTTGTGAAAACACTTTTGAATTTAATTTTTAATGCATTTAAATAGTCCTCTGTTGATAGGTAAATTAACACAGATTTATTTACTCCACCTAAATAAATCTTAGTTTATCTAATAAATACTGTGAGTAATTTACAGAATGGTTCATTAAGTTTAATTTTTTTAGGTTTGGTATTTTGATTTCGTTAGAATAATAATAAATAAAAATGTTTCGCATATATGATGTTTTCCTCAAAGCTATTAGAATATTTTTATTTCGTGAATGAGATTTTCATTTAAGTTAAATAATTCTCCCTTTATATTGAGGTATGTATACTGTAGAGCAATAATATGGTAAATTCTTTAATTGTTTTTCTCGATCAAAATAATAGTTCATTTCGAAAGTAGGTCTTTTTGTTATAGTGAAATTGCCTAGATCTCGTAAATGCGTCATAATATTGCTTAAATTCATCGAAATTGTTCTTACATCATTCTCTATCTAACATAGCAATAATTGCAAGGACATAAAAAATATTTGCACACAATTCTTTCAAACAAAATAATTCGACAATTTTTTCTTTATAATATAACTTTTCGAATTAAAAATCATTTTATAATTAATTATTCTTTATAATAATCTATAGGCAGCTAATCTCATGGAAATAGGAGGTATTTATGTGAGCGTAAGGCAGTATTCTCATCTTAATATAACATGAATTCATCATAAATCATATTCGAAATCCTCTAAACTTCTCTCAGTATATCAACGTAGCAAAAACTGCGAAAGAAGAAACAGATTCTATTTTAGATTAATTTTCTAAAACAAAACAAATTACAAATCGAAAATCTTTCCGTTATAATAAATTTGTTTAAATGCCATAGAATATAATAAAACCTGAATATAACGTGAGTCGAAATCGTAATTTTTGATACTTCCTTCGCTATCTAATATAGAAATAGTTGCAGATGAATAAACAGATAATACTTTCAGACTATGTTTCTCAAACAAATTAATTAATTTATAGTTAGAAAATCTTTTCTTAGTAATAATTTTGCTTAAATCTCATAGATGCGCACGCAATACGATCGCATAAAGCTCTTCAAGCCACATTCGAAATTTTATATACATCATTCGCTATTTAACGTAGCAATAACTGCAAAGGAATAAATAGATTACACCGCAACCATAACGGGGTTTTAACACAAATTAATTGGTTTGGAAAGCGAAAACGAATGAATTGAATATTTCAGCGTGCCGGAAATTCATGCAGTAATTTTCATTTTTCGCGTCTGTTGGACGGATGAAACTAGCGTTAATTGAATTTTCTCACGCAGCAATAAACAGGATAAGGAAGTTTTGGAGTGGAATTTCATCACAACTCCTAGGCGGAACGGAGTCAAATATTAACTCCGAGTGTGATTTTTGATGAGGAGATATACAAATTAGAATTTTTTGGGGAAAATTCTTCATTCAATGATTAGTGATTAAAAATGAAATCCATTGCGAGCACGGTATAAAAATAAAATATATGAAAGCATACCGTGTAAATATATTTCAAAAGTTATGTGAAAGTAAAGTTTTCTTTCATGCGTTCTAAATAGTAAATAACTTGAGCTAAATATATTATGCTGCAAAATCATGAACTGCTTCTAATGTTACATTCGCAAGAAATTTTTATTTATTCGCTCTAGATAACGCGCAGTTTGAGCAAAAACTATGTTTTGTTATAAATTAAACCTGTGGATAAGTTTTTGAAAGAAAACAATTTTTTTGGCCTTCATAAGAATACAACATTCATTTATAGATTTATACTATTACGATATTTTAGACAATTTCACATTTTTTATATTAGGCGTTTATATATTTTCATTAATTTCAAAAAATAATTATAAAATCACAACATTATTAATCTGTTATATCAGCCATTTGAAGTTGAATTTTGTAAATAAATGCAAAACAAGTTAATTAGATTAGTATTTATTTCAATGTATTAAAAACTATCTGATAATTTATCATGCAATATTAACGAAACAAATTTGCGAACCTTTCCAATAAACACAGGAAAGAAAAATAAAGGAATTGCTCTGAAGCTGATAGTAAATAATATTTCTGCACTTTTTGTTTCGTGCGAAGATGTTATTTTCACTTTAGCCGAGTTAATCTGCAGATTACCTAGATAATCTTCACATTATCTAATTTCCGGACTTATACATGAGAATTAAATCCAATCCTTTTCTCCTAATGTCATTTACAGCAAAAATAGATGATACAGCATTTATTCCTGAAAATGTATGATTTTAACTTGTTTCTCTAATTTAAAACTTATTAAAAAATCAATAAATAGAATATTCGCCTACACATGATCAAGTCTAAGATTCCATTTTACATTGTTACTGTATCTGAGAATTAATTAAATATATTTTAAGATATTTATTAAAATAAATAAATCAGGGCTTTCGATTTACCTTTGTTCTGCCAATACGCTTTAGACAAAAAATAAATCATAAGCTCAACTAAAATTGAAATACATTCTCTATTCTGATTTAAATTTTACTCATAAAATCAGCTTATGCAATATTCTCCCTAACATTATCGAGTTTTAAATTTCATTAAATATTGTAAATATATCTGATAAAGAATTTCAGATTTTTCATATTATTTATGAAAATGAATACAACTTAGCTTTCGACTTAAATTTAAAAATATATTTACAGATAAAATGAAATAGCAAGCCCAGATAAAATTAATATCCATTCTCTATATGAAAATGAGATCCTAGGAAACAACATCCCTTACTGATGAATTAAAAGAATACTGTTTGCTAATAAATTTCAAAGAGCTACGTCTACCTTTATTTAATGAATAGACTTCCATTAATTTAGAGTTTTGAAACAGAAAATCGAGAAAAAATTCCGATTCAGTGTACTAAAGTCTCGTTTGTATGTTCTATTGATGTTGAAACAAAGGGGCTGAAATTGATCATCTAAGAGTAACAGCGCTGCGCAAACACTAGTTTCTCAAAGTAGATACACACAATAGGTGTAGCAATTCATCTCACTTTTAAAAGGCCCCTTCGATGTAGGTTTCTCTTCAAAAGTGATACAAGTCTGTATTAAAAATAGAACAATGTCTTGAAATTAATCGAGATTTAAAATAATGCACTCCATTGTAAGGATAATAAACTGCTACACAGTAACATGTAGTTTACACAGAATTGTTAGAATGTTAATAACAATGTCAAACAGTACTCGTGAGTAATTCAGATGATTTATAAGGAGTTGTGTTTTAAAATAATGAGCATTCAATGTATTTAAAACTGAAAGAGAAAAATTTGTTGTTCAATTTGGAATAAATATGAAACAATAAATGTCAGTTTGCAAAGTTTGTTGGTTTAGGCTAAATCTTAAAATAGTGCATTCCATTGTAATGATAATAAACTGCTGCACAGTTACACGTAGTTTACCCAGAATTATTAGAATATTAATAATTGCGTCAATCAGTACTCCTGAGTAATTCAGATGATTTATAAGGAGCTGGGTTTTTAAAGGAATGAACACTGAATTTATTTATAACAGAAAGAGAAAATGTATAGTGCAGTTTCAAATAAAGATAAAACAGTGCTGTCATTTTGCAATGTTTGTTGAGTCAGGTTAAACGATTGTTCTATCTTGGAAGTTAATCTTATTACTTACCTAGACAAATTTTACCCTCTTCATTCAAATACATTTTGTTTTATTGTTGTATTCATTTACTATTATTCCTTTTGTGGTTATTCTTCATTATTTTCATTTTGTTAACTTTCATAAAGAAATATTTAAGTGTGAAGATTAAGTTCTTTAATAATATAACATGTTTGGCGGTCGAGGAATAGATCAAGTTCGATTATGAATGAATAAATTCTAAAGCATAGAACTGAATATTAAATATATTTTAGACAGAAGAACCAAAAATACAACTTAATTTTAAATGGTCATAAAACAGTCAACACGCAGCTGTCAATTTACAAACAAAATTTGCTGGCTGTCTTGTTTAAAAGAACATTTTCTCATGACAGTCAATCTTATTCCTAGCCTAAGTAAACTTTCATCTCATCGCTGAAGCAATTTAACACTCTACCTCCCAATACATTGTGTTAAATTCTGTGCGACAACATCTTGCAGTTGATTTATCTTTGCTCCAATTTGGTGCAACGATTCTTCTCTCGTTGTTACACGTTGATTTGGGAGAGCTGGTTCTTTTTAAAATTCAAAATAAGGAAAGCTGAACAACGCTATCCGTGCGATAAACACTCCCTGTTTATGCAAAAGACTTTGGCATTAGAAGAATGATCGAAAATTTGTGTAGAAACTCATTCAGTTCCCTTAAAAGACTTTTCTACCCTTCACGTATTAAAGAATGATGTTTAGAAGAATAATTGAGAATTTGTGTGGTTACTCATTGGATTCTCGTGAAAGAGTTTTCTACTGTTTATGCACTTCAGAATAATTAGTTTCTAGGAAACTATTCGTTACATTAAATTTTGACGTCAATAAAAAGTTGGTGAATATGGTTTGTTTATTTATTCTACATGTAGAACTTATGAGTGTTGGTTACTCTAAATTAAAATTTATAAAAGTAATTACAAGATTAACATGTAGCCTGATAAAGTTAATAATTAATATTTAACTATCGGACATTTTCATTGAGATATTCAGAGTATAAATGGACATTTTAAATTTGAGAGATGCTTCACTATTTGGTAAATGAACAAAAATGTGTGAATTCTGTTAACACATTGTGATTCGAAACAGATGAGCACAAAATATCATATGTACCAAGCAAAACTGAATTTTATCAAAGAACAGAGAAATATATCATATGAAAAATTGTTTATAAAATGAGTTGAATGAAACAAAATGTACATTTTAATGGTGTAGGTGTTCAAATAGAGTCTGATTATTAGAAGTTCAAAAAGAATATAGTTTTTCAGAAAGAATATGAATTTCAGTAGATATAGAGTTGCATTTTATAAAGAAATGTGTTTTTAAAACAAGGAACTACTGCTGTTAAAATCAATAAGGTATCATTAGTTGAATGGACATGAAATGGAAAATCATGTTCAAAACGGGGTTGAAAACACAAAAGCCTATGAGAGAAATCATAAACGTAACTGTGCATATCATCTAGCATCTAATTTCATGTTGTCGTACGCTGTTCTGTGATGATCTACCATTTCTTCGACTGCATGATGAGAAATGGATTCAAAAATTAAACATAATGTATAGTGCTTTTGACACGTGTATCAGGTGAGCATGAATCAGCTCCATTGCTTTCCTTACAGGTGCCATGAGTCCATGGGGGGGGAGGCACCACCTTATGAGTGTCATGAGTCTCAAGGGGGGTGAATGAAAAATAGCAGGGATGAGGAACCTGCGGCTTTCTTCAATTTGTTATGCAACCTAACCAGCTATTTTCAATTTTCATTGAAATAATATAAGATTGTGTGTGTCTGTAATTTAACCCTCTCACATCGAGCAAGGTGGTCCGTGGTGGTCAAGAAATTTTGCCTTAACATCAACGAAAGCCTGTCTGAGGCGGTTGTCTTCTGAGGGGAGGTAAGGTTCTGAGATCGCTTCGGCGATGAGCGCGTTATGGGGTCTAATTATCCTTCTTAGAGGTTGCCACAGTCCATTTCCTTACGCTTTAAGGGAAGGCTATCACTTTGAATAGCAGGGGTGGAATGGTAAGGCAAATGACCACCCAGATTGGAACAGTCCAATTCATGTCGTCTTCCCTCCGAAATTCCCGGTGTTAAAGGGGCTAGGAAAAACAGGATTAACCAGATAATAATGATAACAGAACAATGGCACTTAAGATTCTGCTCGTGCTGGCATTTGCCAAACTGAAGAAATTTAATGAAACATTTCAGTGAAAAACGTTTCCCCACCCCTGAGAAATGGGTTGCCTGAGCTGGTTCTCGCTTCTTCTGGTGCTGCAATAATGGTAGTGTAGTTGCATTGGTTCAATCTCCGACGATGGGACGCAACTCCTAAGGGAGTTATCTGTGTATGGGCCAATTCTGGCTATTTTGCGATAGGCCACATTACCCGTATTCATATCTGCGTTGACTGGGATGCGGTCAGTTATTCGGATGCTTAGGCAGCCCTATTAGAATAAGTTGCTCTACAGTAGGGGAAGGTGGTGTACCTAGGTCCTATTTTTACTTTTTAATTTTTAATTGGATAATTACTGAAAGAAAGGTAACAAAACAATTTTTCTTTCGTATTTTAGGCCTTTATACACAACATATATTTTTTGTAGATTTTTTAAAAAAGTATTTCAGTGCATTATTTACAATTTAAAAAAAGTGCAAATAGGACCAAAGTACACCATGGGTAGTGTACCTTGGACCAGCTATTTCTAGATTTAAAAAATCTAACCGAATAGTTTGAACATAAACATTTATTGGTATTTTAGCTACAGAAAAATGTTAATGAGAACTTTTACTTAATGAGGTCTTAGATTAGACCGAATATAAAATTATTACAGCAACAGTTTCATTCCTATGAGTAGGCTTAACCAACATTGTAATTAGACAAGTCAATTCCAAATGTTAATTTCCGAAGCTGCCTTTCAGATCCTCCAGTCAACACGGGATGTGGTAACTTCCACATTACATCACATTTTTCCACAACATAAGTGGTAGACCATGTAGTGGTCATGCACCAAGGTACACCACTTGGGCATGGTCCAAGATACACCACTTGGCCATTTCATGGAAAATGGCTGACTGCTAAATTGAGGTTAGGCTTAACATAATTTCTAACACATGTTATTATAGCTAAAACTGTGCTTTATAAGTTAGGCATTTTACTATAAAGTAATTTATGTATGTTTAGGAACTATTAACACAAAATTCAACAGGAAAAAAATTACTTTTGATGGGTCAATTTCCCTTTTCAGGATTCATTCATTCAAATGAGCACCTTGAAAAATAAGTTCAAGTTCAATGGGACCTCTGGTGGCAAGTGTACAAAATACATATAGAATTTTCTATACATCTATACAGATGTTGCTAAAATCGGCATAGGTTCAAGGTACACTTATGTCCAAGGAACACCACCTTCCCCTATTTATACGATATCTCTACGATGTTTTGCGGCATTCAGAATATCGTAGTAACATCGTAGAGACATCGTAAAATACCCTGTGCTAATACATAGGGTAGAGTGTATCTTTATGGTTATGGGTGTCACGAATTAAATGAAAAATATTTTGATGGATCATATTTGAAAACACGTCTCCCATGAAATTTCAATATTTTGAAAAAATGTCTAAGAAATCTTTCAGGCTATTCATATTTGCTGCAGGCAACGTTATCCATTCATAGATGAACTCTGCCAAATATGTAGCTATCGGAATTGCTTGTAATACAAAAGAAGCGTAAGTCATGAAAAATTGGACATTTTCACAAAAAAGGTAACGAATTCCTCTTGAATGAAGTTTTCTACGACAAGTTTGTAATGACATTATGCCATTAGTATCAAATCTGTCTATTTTACAATTATCCACAACAATCTAAAAAGCTTTACAGATACTCAGTCTCAGTTTATTTAAGAGGAACTAAATATTTCAACAGTTTAATATGTTATCATCGATCACCAGTGATTGCGAACAAATTTTTGAACATGTTGGATATTCTCTACAGACCACTAAATCCGGTTTTTAATTTTGAAAGCGAATATTATCAACATCTGAGCATCTACTTTGTGATTAATAGATATCTCTATTTACTTTAGGAAATATGGCTAGAAGTTAAAATCAAATACTGTTAATAATAGCCTAGATGATTAGATAGAAATGGGATTGCGTTATTTGGGACAAATGCTGTTGCCTTTAGTTCTTATCGAAAGGAATTAGATTTCCTGACCCGCGAGAAGAGCTTTGAGCGTTGTTTTATTAAGTGCTTTTTCTCTTGAGTTCTATGGAAGACAGAGGAACCTACAAAACTAAGGCGGACTGACCGAAAGTATAACCAAATAATGACATCTCTTAGTTCTCCTCCATCCAATTCTCAGCACTAAAAGATGTTCTTCCTTATCGAACAAAAGGCGTAGACTTCGTTCCATCAAGTAGTCTTATTAGCAGACTTTTGTTATCCTTTTTTTACTTACTGATGTCTTTGTGCCGCAACACAGTGGAACTACTTTTTGTCGGTCGTTTTTAGTCTTTGGTCTTATAGAGGCTTGAGAAATACCAATGAAAATACATATTAATTGAAATATGAAGAAATCGCATAAAAACATATGTGAATGCTCATTTCGAGAAAATGGGTCCAATTCAAGCTCTCGCAAATTTCGTGAAATGCAGCGTGACAATTTAATTTTGGAATCAAGAAGGAAAAATTACGTAATGTCACAGCACAGAGTAAGATAATGTGCATTTACATATCTGATGGATCGCCCGGGGGCACCACGAGTACGTGGGTGAGAAGCCGCCAGATAAGCAAGCGGAGTCTCACTTCTCCTGGGGTGCAATAATGCTGGGGTTGTGTTACCCCTCCAGTGATAGTACGTACCTCCGGGAGAAAACGGGCCGTGGCCGGTGATGGCTACTAGAACTCCAGCCTCAGTACTCGAGCTATTGCAGAGACTGTCATTCAAAGGTTCCTGGAAGCATAGCAGGACAAGTGTAGCACGGTTTACGGTTACATATTAGATGGCATCGCAACTGCGTTTGTCATGCAACTGTGATGACACGTGAATTGACTCCATTACAGAGAAACCACGGTTTACGAACTTCATTCGCTCCTAACAATCATCCGTAAGCCGAAACATTTGTTAACTATTTTCCATATATACGATAATGTTGGTTGTGTTAACCTCGGTTCACAAACTTAATTCGATTCTAAAAGTTCTTTGAAAGCTGAAATGTTCTTTAACCTAAATTATTTTCCACATATGATGTAATGTTAATATGCCTCATCCATTCCTGGACCTCGAAAGACTGCATATTTAAACTTTTACAGCAATATTTTGTGCGCATCTTTGTAACCACAACTCCTAGTTTGAGTTCAACTACACTCATCCAAGAAAGCCTCTGTGATATGTTGCCTTTGGACACATCGCATGTGGGTCAGAACGACTTAACAGAAGCAAGGACAGATGTGAGGTCAATCATGTCTTCCTACGGGAGCACGGTATGCACTTCCTTCCACATATACCCATTCAACTGACAGGGAACCCCTTGTGTTTCGAGCTCGGGGGTGTACAATGGCGTTAGTGTTAATGTAACCCCTGTTCAATAGAAGCCATCCAGTCCATTACGAAAAAAATAAAATACTGCTAGTCAGATCAAATATACATTTTACTGCAGTGGTAGTGAAAGAGTTCAGGTGAAACGAGAGATGCTGAAGAAATGAAATGTTTTTGCTTGCAAGTTTTTTTTTGTTTTCCAAATCTTTTAGTACCACTCTATTCTGGTTAAGAACAGCCTGGCCTCTGTCTCATCAAAAAATTGCCTATTCTATGCTGTAATACGAAATCTATCCAAAATGAAATTTAGAAATATATATATTACCGTTAAAGCGTATAGTTCTGTTTTTTAAAAGAATAAATAGGTATTTAACTCGGTAATTCATTAAATAACTAGCTATTCTATGAAATAATGGATTCCACGCTTTAACTGTAACATATATACTATATTGATGATTCTGCAATGTGTTTCATTTTTTCTGTTACCCGATCTTGAAGTACATATGTAAATAGTATATAATCTAAATTTATAAAACAATCAAGCTCTGACCGCAACTGAAGATTATAATATATATTTTAATGACAGTTATCGTCTGACTGACCTGGTTATCGTGTTGATTTTCTAAGCCTTGCAAGTTCTTAAATTCAGACACGGTGCTCTACCCGAGATGCATTATGCTCGAAAAACTTGATCGATTACTGCAATGTTCATGCTGCAAGCCTTCGTAAGCCAAGGTTTGAGTGCATTGCATTTAAATACGAATTTTCTATCCTACTGACAAAGTAATAAAGTTGTACCTACCTATCATATCTGATATTTGAATATGAGTCAAATTCTTTCTCCCTCTAGTTGTAACTCACCACTCTGAAAGAGCTTCAGATTTGAACAGCAATTAAAGTACACTAAAAGATTGTTCTAATCGATTAGCTTTTTGTCCCTTGCGGCATAAAGCGAAATTTCTGACGCAATGAATCTTAACTCCAAATGAAAGCTTATAAATAAACTTATGCATCATGAAAATTGTTAATATTTATGCCAGAATTGTCAGTGTTACTGAAAAAATAACGCTTTTAAGGCGGTTCTATTTTTAATCCCTATTTATATGCAATATTTGCGAAGACCTTAAAATATTTTTGCAACGAAGTGAATTACTATTTATGTGTACCACGATGCTCGTATAACATTATTCTTTTTAATAAATCTATAATAACGTAGACAGCACAGTGTATGGAATAAATGAGATGCAATTTCTTCATTACTCGACTCAAAAGGATTATAATTGAAAATAACCCTAACGTAAAGCACTTAATTTTAATCATAAATTGTTTAAATTTATAATCTTATGACAGAAGCTAGCTCTTTTAAAATAATAAAATTTATTACAATAACGCAAAATTAACTAACAGAATAAAAATCCTATCATAGGACAAAAAACAAAACGCTAATAGGTACAAAAAATAAGAAAGAAGAATCCGGTAGGGGGAGAAAGTTTTCAGCGGTCATTCCCGGCTGGGATTCTAAAATTCAGAATAGCGTTGACGTTAGTGATATTGTTCCCGAGGTAGAAGGTAAGGTTTTCTGCCTTTTCTTTCTTCTGCTTTTTTTTGTTACAAAGGCATTTGTAGTATTTTGAGGAAAGTTCTTTCTTTTTTCTTTCAATTTTCGGGATAATTCAGGTCACAGAGGAACCTTGTGTTTGATATTTTTAGTCGGTTCCTCTACAGAAAATTATCATAATTCTGAATTTTAGAATCCCAGAGGTAAGTGACCTTTGAAAACGTTCTCTGCCGGATTCTTCTTCTTTTTATTAATATTTATGGTTTTTTGTATCTATTACCGTTTTGTGACCTATGATGGGATTTTTTATTATGTTAGATAATTTTTCATTATTGTCATTGCATTCCTGGAAGCTGCTGCGTTTTCGTGTACCAGATGCATTGCGTTTTTTTTATGTTTTCTGTTATTCGTGTTCTTTTAGTTTTAGCTATGTTTTGTTCATATTCTAGTATATTTATTACAGTAACATTTGGCATTTACATAACACAAACACGGAGAGAGGTTAATATTTAAATTATCAATTAAACATTAACAAAGTTTTATTTTGGAAAATTTGGGTACACGCGCACTGGCTCGTCTCCCAGCCGAGACTGGCTTGTCACTGCTCACTCCACACGGTGGCGCTGTTCTTACTTAAGGTGTTTGCCCACCTGTCCTTGGGGTACAACACTGGCATGTGTTTATAATTGATCATAAATTACTCTCTTTAGTATTTTGTTTTCTATACCCACCAAAGTTAGGAACAAAAAATAATTTATCAGACAAAAATGCTGCCTCAAGGGAAAAAACCATAAGAAACTACTGCACTATCCAGAAAGTATAAAACGAGCACATATTTATTGCAGAATAACAGACAGTATAACATCTGCAGCATAACATCTGGGCAGCAATTAGACTCAAGATAGTTGAGTGTAAAAGTAGCATCATCATTCAGGTGACTTAATGATGAAAGTTTAGCTGTATATCATATTTAAGTTTAAAACTTGCAGTCAAGACATTTTTTCTTAAAGTTAACCGGCATTTTAGAAGCAATTCTGGCTCTAAATGCACTGAAACGATAACCCGTCAAAGAATATCGATAAGATCCTTATTCCTACAAAAATATAAAAAGTTTCTCTCAAACTGTGTGAAATTCAACATGCTTCACATTGTGGAGAGAAACTCTATTCTGACAGTTTAAGGATAAAGCAGAAAAGATTTTCCAAGGTTTGAATAATGGTCATTATAATACGTATATCTCTTAAGTTGCGTTTTGAAGAATAAAAGTCTCTATACTAGAACCGAATGTTCGTCTATGTACATAAAAATGCAAAAAATTAAATAAAAAATACTTCAAGTCATTAAACATGAACATGCCTTATCAGCCAGTAAGCTTAAGTATAAAACAACCATTTATTGTAAATACTTGAGACAACAATCTCAGAAAAGGCATTTCAGCATAAAAATTATTAATATGTTCGTATCGATATGAATATAGAAAATGGAGTTTTATGAAAATCAACGAAAGGAAATGTTTGAAATATTTCATTCCATATTCTAGATCGTCAATAAAAGTTATGCGGTGGGAAAATAGTTTTAAGATACGACCTGCTTGATGGCGCTTAATTATTGGCTGAATAACTTAGAATGTTCCAATTAGATATTTTATGATATGATACAGGGTGTTCAGAAAGATCGTTTTCAAAATTTAAGGGTAGATCAGGCATACAGAAACTAGTCATTTTCGCAGCAGAATAGGGGCTACAGGGGGCTCTTTGTCAGTGAATTAAGTAAAAGAAAAGGATACACCAGACGAAAAGTACAACCCAGATTGAACTGAATACAAATCTAGCACACTAAATTAAATCGCTCAAAAGTAGAAAATAATTTAAATAAAAAAAATCTTCCTTTTAGTATAACTAATAAAATTATGTTTTAAAAAGCTGTATCACGTCTTTCATTTTCCTATGTTCTGAAATGCATACAATCCAGATTTAGGCCTGCCTGCTGGTGTGGTGCCGACGTTCGGTGGGGAGGATGCAGGCTCAGGTGTCGTCCTCGTCATCTGACCACGGTTCAAATTTACGGGCTCCATCCACGTAAGAACGGTGAAACAATACTAATCAACCCTTATTTGTCATTTATGTTATTGGGTTTTTCATTTCAGCGCTTCGAGCAGGAACATTTATATTTTAACCACACCATACAAAGTGCCCATAAATTATTGTCGGGTTTCCCTTGATAACTTTTGATTTAAAAACATGACGATAAATATTGATACAATTCAAAAGGTTTTTTTAATGATACGAATTAAAGTAATTTCCACTTGGCAGCTTTTCGTTGCATGTGATCCATCGACACTTGGCAGGAAATTGAGTTCAGTCTCAATGTGTTATGTGCCACGAAAGGCGTCCATGTAGAAATCACTAAATTTTGCTTGGGTTATTAAAAAACCTTTTTCAGTTGTATTTTAAGAATATATAATATAATATTGAACGTCATGTTGTTTAATCAAAAGGTATGACGTAATGAATCCCAGACAATAATTTAGGGACATATTGTATATTAATTATTGTTATTTTTAAGGATAGGTGCGTTTTTTACCTAGTAAATATTTATTGCCATACTTTTCACGGGTTTTGCATGCCTGAGGGCCAAGAAACTTAATTTATTAAAAGTTTGAATGTCAGTTACTTAATAGTGAAATAATTCACTTACCAAGTATTGTATAAACAGCGTTCTACGTATCGCTTTTAAATTATATACATGGTTATATACCTGTATATACAGTTCCATAATATATATATATATATAGTTTTCATTCAATTCCATTATTATATATCTGTATATATAGTTCCACAGTATACACAGGGTATACCAAAAAGTGGATCAAGCGTTTATTTCTTTAAATATTGCTCTTACACATATACTTCCAATTACAAAGTTTTACCAAATAAGGTAGAAATATGTCTGAAAACACTCTGGATTCTGTGGAGGCTGTTAATAAACCGTTAGAGAAGCTATATCTCCATAAAGTAAAAATATCAATGAATAAAATGTTCATCGACAAATGCTCACACTCATCTATGTATAAACTAAGTTTCACGACTCTATCTACAAAACTTACAGAGATAACATAAGGCAAAGTTATTGAGTTACAAAACATTGCCATACCTCTAATTGCTGTTTGATCGAGTAATTCGACGCGCGATTAAGGGAAAATGCACATATTCCAATAAGTTAGTAAAAGGGAGAATCAAAATATAATAATATATTTATTAACTCTTATTAAATTTTAAAAAATGATCAAATACTACATTAATTGAAATATTTACAAAAGTAACTCAAATTGTAAACCTTCCACAACTATCCAAAGTAGTGTCGGTTCCATCTGCTCAGGAACAAGTAATGCTACAACAATATGAATAGAATACATGTGAAATGCATTTTTTAAATCTAGCTTTACCTTCAAATAGACCAAATTAATAATTGTAATTATCTGATTTGTATTTTAGAAAATTACCGTAGTACGTTTTTTTCTGTGAGTGACTTCTAATGAAAGAAAACGAATACGTATTAACAGAGTACGTTTCCGTTGAGGCACAATGAAAGTGAATCTGAAACCTAAAAACAGAGATTGAAAGAGATATCAAAGGAAAACAAATCAAGTTCGTAAAACGAACCTTCTGTCAAAATTGAGGGGAAAAACAGAAAGAAAGAATGAGCATTAGTTGGCCGAGCGCCGAACAGAAGAATTCAAGAATTCAAACGAAAATCAAGGTCTGGCTAAGTTCAAGCACAGTAAGCACAGTTTAACACCTCTCGTCCATCACATCACTTAGTTGTGCGCAATTAGTTAATTTTGGTGCTTTGCAAATTTGTTTGATTTGCAGCCTCACCCTATGTTTGTTTTACTTGTTAATTTATTTCTAACTTCTTTTCTCGTTTTCATTACTTTTTCTTTTTCCCTGATCATTGAACTCCTAGAGTGGAAAAGTAAGGAAATAAGAATAACTAAAATACGAATTTTCAAAATAATTTTCGATGGTACTGCGACCCTAAAGGGCGAGCCACCATTGCTTTTAGGGAAAGCTTAATGCTACGTATACCACTGAGGCCTACAATTTAATATTCTTGAATGGTATTAGCTACTTTCCTGTGATGCCTTAAATTTTCAATTTCTCAAATTCTTCTTCTCTTCTTTATAATGTCGAAAATTGTAATTATTGAATAGAACTGAGTAATAGCATACTTGTTTAGCAATTTTTTTTTCAACTCATGACGATTGGATGATGTACTACTAAAGAAATATTTTCATCTCGCAAATATTCATAAAAAATATTTTCTATGTTGAATAAATTTGTATCTCTATAATAAATATCTCCATTTAAATTTTTGAGAAGCCTTTATAAATCTAGAAGTTAATATATCTCTGAAACTTAGTTTATACATAGACTAGAGTGAGAGGAACATTTTACTCATTGACACTTTTATTCAATTGGAATTGTATAAAAAGATATTTTTTTCTAACTTTTTATTTGCAATCTCCACAGAAACCAAAGTGTTTTAATATAAATTCCCACCTTATTTGGTGAAACTTTGTAATTGGAAGTATATGTCTAGGAGCAATATTTAAGGAGATAAATGGCTGCTCAATTTTTTGATACACCCTGTATATAGTTTTAATTGGTTCAATTATATTTGACTTTAAAGTCTTCTAGTGTTATAAAGAGCATTTTCTATGTAAAATATTTTAACATTATTGATAACTAATAGGGTAACATCAGGTATAAAGAGAACGGAAACTCAAATATATATCTCCCTATTTAATAAAATAAGCAGCAGTCACATAAAACATCCCGACTGCAATATCCGACTCAAAATATTATATAATTTCATTTTTCGTAAAATAATTCGAGAAAACAACCTTTTTATTTAAGAAATACTTTATTTGAGTTTTCAAATACTTTGAAATCAAGTGGTTTTATTGGGAAAAAGATTAAATAAATACCAAAGCAAAGTATTATATCCTCCATGTGCAATTTATTATCAAATATTTTACTTTTACGTTACCCTGAGCTTATTTGGAAAACTCGTAGATTCTATTGTACAGATTTTTCCACTTTGCCTTAAAGTCTAGACACTTTTATTTTTTATTAATCTTTCTATCTACATAAGGAGAACTTTTAGATGCTAACGAGGCTTAGATGATAGAATAATACATAATACAGCAATTTAGAATGCATGTTTACAAGATTTTTATGCTGAAAAACTAAGGAGTAAAGGGCGGCCATAAAATTCCTTAATCGCTGCTCAATCGATTTCTTAGATATTCTAAGAATATAAATTTTATTCGTTTCCTATTTTATGCTTGAGGTGA
Source organism: Araneus ventricosus (assembly GCA_013235015.1). Lineage (NCBI taxonomy): Eukaryota > Metazoa > Arthropoda > Arachnida > Araneae > Araneidae > Araneus > Araneus ventricosus. The sequence continues at coordinate 24,107 of BGPR01014475.1, forward strand.
ATAGGGAAATACATAAGCATACGAATTCGTTTTTTTCAGTAGTAAGTCTGCGTCTTAGGGCAAAGATTTCCAACCTGTGGTGCGCGAACCCTTGAGGGTACGCGGAGGACCACTTGGGGGTACGCGAAATCAAAGTCAGTAATGGCGGACAAAAGAAAACATAAGGGATTAAAAATGTTACTGAATTTTTTCCCCAAGTTTCTGTCAAAAATAAAAGTGGAAAGTTGTGCAAGTCCTCAAGCCTACCCTCAAAATAAGAAAAAAATGAAAGAGAACGAAAGTGTAATTTTTAGCTATCTTTATAAGTTAATGCGAAAATATTAGAATACTGATTTCACTTGTTTTAGTGTAAACTAATACTATTGTAAAAATGGAATAAAATGTCAAATCAAAAATATGTCCTCCAAATGTTATAAATTCGACTCATTTGACTCTTAAGCTTACCTAAGCCTTTAACATTATTGATAAAGACTTCTTTGCATAGACGGATGGTTGATATGATGGGGGTATAAGACAGTAGGGGGTGCGCGAAAATAAAAAGACTGATAAAGAGAAATGCGAGGGAATAGGAAATCCCCTACACTACGCAACGAGATGCCCACTTACTTTATCATATCACCACAATTCATAGTCCATCGGTTGAAGAGCGCCCTATCCAGCAAACTCTCAAGACGAAATATAGATCGTTTAATCACTTTCCTAGCGACTAACGAAGACCTAATTAAAAGTCAAAATACAACACCGTCACATACTCCAGCCTAGAAATAGATACTTCCAAAGATTCACCTCCCGGAACCAGAAATTCGCTGAATACCCAGCTGAGCAGTAGAGCACACTAGCTTAAGAACAGCAACCAGCCACCACCAAATTTTACGTAATTCATTCGAGAAATTCACCCTTCTCATCACTCCAAACCCTGGAGTAACAATTCCAACGATCCCTAAGTATAAATAACAAGACAGAAAAAAACAGTCTCAAAATTTTTAGGATGGATGCGATAATAATCATCAATATAACCGGTTGTAATACATTATCAATTCTTCATTATATTCGCATCGAAAACACTAACAGCCCCGAATCATGGAGCTGCAACTGTATGAAACAATGTAACTAAAGGAAACATTCTACCTTTTCACTGCACTCATCTGATAACTCCTCTTGTATATATTTTATATTATACTCGGATTGTAATCCTATATGTACTTTTCATCATATTCTTCTTTGTTTATGTTTAATTATATTCCCTTTTCTTTGTTTTTACATCTCATGATGTTTTTTTTATGCTTTTACTTTTCAATAAAGTTTCACACATACTCATCCAACCGACAGGGAGCCGTTTGGTTCCGAGTTCGGGGGTATGCTGTAGTGTTAAAACTTAGGGTATTCTTCCAAAAATGCATTACAATCGGATTCTTCATTCGACGCGGTTATTACAGCTGTAGAAATGTTGACCTTGATATATATTGTTCAAGAAGTGATTAGCCAGCTAAAAAAAACTGCAAAAAAATCTTTAAAAAATCTGCAGGTGTTTGGAACATGTTTTCTTCGGAAGAAAATGTAGAATATCTGAAGAAAACTATGTTCCAAATACCTTCAGATTTTCTGCAGTCAAGGCTTAATTATTAATTTCAATTAACTTAATTTGTAATTCAACTTACTTGCACGATGTCGATTCAGATTGTGACAAAACTTCAAACTCATCCCGGCCGGGATTCGAACCTGCGTTCATAGATTTGGCAGGCAGGAATACTAACCATATGGCCCTCCCGCACAACACGAAATGAAAGTAAAATAATCTATTTGAGTTTTAGCTTCGCCATAGCTCTAGTGGCTCCATTTAGTAGTGTAAAAATCTACCATAGTCAGAATACGTGTTTCAAAGTCGTAGAGATGAGTAATAGATGAGATTGGTAATATTTTTATTCAATAATTTAGATTCTCTGTTTCAATAAATTCGTTTTCACCTTTTATTTTTCTGATAAGCCTTCTCCCTATCCAAAGGGCACAAGCTCCACTTTCCCTTCTTTTTGGAGGAAAATAGCTAGTCAGAAAGACAGTTGGAGAACTAATTTGAAATTAATTAAATTATGGGGAAAGTTTAAAATGGTAAAACCTCAAATATTTATTTTAAAGATTAATTTAGAATTCATTTTTTCAGTGGCATATTTAAAAAAATGTAGTGCCTAAGACAATTTTCGATTGGGAAATCTTTTCTGCTGATGCAATCCTTTTCTACACAATTATATGGTCGATATCACTAATTGAAAAAGGAACTGATGAAACTCCTGTCTGCAGTAAAATTAGACAATAATGATAATTACATTCTAATTCATTTTTATATCCTTTGGAAAATAAAGCTGCAATATTAGAGAATATGGTGCAAAATATGTATTTAGAGAAATTCAGATATTATGAAAAATTATTAGAATTATTATTAAAATTATTATTATTAAAATCAGTTAAATCTTCAAAAATCAACAGATTATTGGTCAAGTTTAATGATGTTATGGAAATCTGCTAAATAACTGCAAATTGAATTGAAGAGAAAATGCAGATTTTTTGCTGTCTTAAAAAATCTGCAGGATATTTAAAAAAAAAATTTTTGCAGATTTTAGGCAAATTAAATTGAAGAAAAAATGCAGATTTTTCCTGTCTTCAAAAAATCTGCAGAAACCTTAAAAAATCTATTAAGACGGAGAAAGTTACTTTACTTGAAGGTAATGGAAACTAGGGAAGAGTTCTTCAAGTTTGCTAAAAAATCTCACAAAATGTCGGATTTTTGTTTTGAAGAATGTTTTGCCAAAGATCTTTTTTTTCATTAGATGGTATTAGGAAATAGAGCTAGTTTCCTTAAATGAAACAAGTCGGTTATGGATCATGTTTTATCCATAATCGCATTGGGGTCCATAATTTCTCCACTTCCTCTTATTTCCATTGCGCCCATGTTAAACGGCTTGAAGAGAGCATGGATGCTTCTGTTTCTGCTGAAAGGCATGAAAATTCATGGTTCCTGTTTCTGATCTGTGTCAGCTACCGCAAATTTAAGTTCTGCCCATGAGATAAAAATTCATGACATGTAAATAAAAAAGAAGATAGCTAATTTATTATTCTACTTTAGAAACCAAGATTTATCACAAGGATGCCTTCCTAGAAGAGTTTTCGCAATGAATTCATACAATTCCTCTAGGACTGGTATTTTTAAACTGGGTACTGTGACCCCCAAGAAGGATCATTTAAATAACTAGGTTAGTAAATTTCCAAAGGGCTATAGAAAATTCTGAAAGAATCAGATTCTGCAATACCAAGAATCCATCTTGGATGAAAACATTCAATTAACATTTGAATTCTTTTCGCAATTATTATTAATATAGACTTAATTTTCTCATTTAATTATCTTTGTGGTCGTGTTAAAGCTTTTCTGGTCAAAATGAGGTATCTTACTTTTTTCTATCCGGAAAGGTGTCGCTAGTGGTAAAAGTTCAAGAAGTCCTTCTCTGAGGAATCCTCAGTTGTGTTTCATTTGAGGAAACCTGGTTTTCTTCACGCAATGAGACTTCCCTCGATAAAATATTTCTGATTAAGCTCATATTTGAACTACCTCTTCTCTTGGTACCTCCGGGGGCATCACGAGTACGTGGATGAGAAGCCTTCGAATAAATATGCGGGTTCTCGCTTCCCTGGTGGGTAAAGTAATAGCTGGGACTTGCCCTCTGCCGATAATAGTGCGGGCCTCCTACATGAGAGGTCAGACCGTGGCCGGTGATGTCTATTTGGACTGCGTCCTCAGCACTCAAGCTATTTCAGAGACCGTCACTCAAACACACCGGAAGGCTTCGTGCCAGTTCGGGGTTTTTGATGTGAATAACCTCTTCTCTAGACGAATTATCGTAAGAATTCTGTGAACGAATTCTCTTAAGAATTTTAGAGTGTCAATGTCTTATCTTAGCCAGTGGGGGTGTCTTTTGAAGGATATTAATCTTTTCCGTCACGTGATGCATTCCATGGCAGGTAGGAAAGTGAACATTTACAATTTAGTTCAAGTGTTTCAAAAAATGGATGTAGACAAGAGGCCAAATTTTAGAAGAAATGTATGAGATTCCTTGTTCCAGGTATTTTCAAGGGAACCAGGTCCATATTTGTGTTAAGAGAACTGAAAATTATGAAAGACTCTTTTCATCCAGTTCTAATGACAGCGCAATGACACGGGTATAAGATTTTTCCAGATAATCATAATACTGCTGTTATTGCTTCTTATCAAGGTCGTCTTTAAAGGAGGCTCTGAAAACAATAATCAACAGCTTTTAGAATGCAGACTATGGCAGAAAAATAATATTTTGTTTGCTCAGGTTTAACCACTTGGTATTCATACGTTTTATACCACAAGCTGGAGTATTTTATTTAATTTAATTATTCACATTTCTATATCACTGCTTAAGCTAACAGTGATATTTTTAACATGAAATTATTAAATATTGCGAAATGCAAATAATGTAAATACAATTCGCAATAAATTTGAAGACACTTTATAAAATAAACTAATCTTGCAAAGAAAGGTACTTATTGAAATGAGCAATATAATATTAATCCTCTGACTTCTTATCACGCGATTTCCGTGGGTAGGAAGCAAGTTTATTTTTTGCTGCATCCTGCAATTTTCGAAAGCTAATGCGTTTACTTAGTACCATTATAGTGTTGGATCATATTATACTAATAAATCTTTGCATTCAAATAACAATTCCCTTTGTTTAACGGCATTTGCATGTTTTCAAACGTTGCGTCTAAATAATGATTTAAAAAAAAGAACAGTCAGAGGGTAAATATAGAAATAAGCATCAATTTAATAAAAATATCTGATCTTGGTGATTTAAACGGAAAATACTGACAGGTTTTCTATTTAAGTAGCCATTAATCAGTTCATGTAGGAAATATAAAAGAATGTAAATTATCATTTCTATTAATAATCAAAAATAATTACGTCTGACTTAATATTGATTAAAAATGATTCTTCAGAACATGCATTTTATTGAAAATATTCTTATTAATAAATAACTCAGAAATGACTCTACCATTGAAAAATTCGTAAAAGCAAATGTACTTTTATTGCATATTTTTGTTTCCCGAAATCACAAAAGAGTAAATAATACACAATATACACAGCAATTTGTTATTCCAGAAATTGTTGATTAATCTTTGTTTGAGTCTAACGCATGTACAATTTTTTTTATCTTTTTATGATTAATCGGTAATATTTATTAAAATAACCAAACAGATTGATTGTTTTGATTGTTAATGAGCCGTATGTCTTGTTCATTTTATCCAAAAGAATACGACATGCTGATCATTAAAAATCAGTAATTAATTTTCGGCTGATTTCAAATACATTTACTTTTAGAAATAAAAGAAGTAAGAAGTATAATTTTAATTAATAATTTTACTTGTCTTGTTACATCGTTTAAAAAGCAGAAAATCATCATAAATCTCCAAAAATATTGTAAATTGAGTTTTGAAGCATATTTTTAATATAATTATACTGATTAACTAGCTTTTATCCGTGTTTTTCAGCTAACTAAATGTTGGTTTTTTTTGTGGAATCAGACAGACACTTTCTATATGTTTAAAATAATAATAATATTAAATTTAATAGAATATTCCGTAGATCGTTATTTGCAAGAAGCGAAAATAAATTCATCGAAAAAATATTTTCAATTTATTTTCTAAGCTTATATATAAAAGGAGTGTAAATTGTTAATTTTTATTTTTAGACAATACATTTTATTAATCAGTATGCAAAGAAGATAAATTTCATTACACGTATTCATTTACATGTTGCCGCATTTTCATCTTTCACTGAGAAAGGTGTAATTTACTTCTATAAAAAGTTTCAAACATGTATCTATAACAGAATTTGAGAAAAGATACATCGAAGTGGCCAATTTATTTTTTTTTTTGTTCTGACACAAAAAATTTTGTAAAAAATAAATTTTTGAATTTAAAAAAATCTTTTTAGTATAATGAGAAAGATGTACTTTACTTCTATAAAAAATTTCAAGCATGAATCTATAACAGATTTTGAGAAAAGGTACATCGAAGTAACAGGGCAAGGGTTAATGGACTTAGGGTTCCAACTCCCCTTAATTTTTATTAGTTCTTATTTCGTACAGTATGATTTATATCCTCGCTCAGAATACAGAAGTTTTATCTTTTCCAGAAGATAGTTATAACTTAACTCGATTGTGCGAAAAATATTAGTATACATTGGTCTATATTTTACATTTTAGAGGTGGCCTAGTGGTAATGTCTCGACTTCGGGGGCGGAGGTTTCAAAATTCGAAACCTGATACCACTGAAGATCCGTCGTCTATATTGGCCTGTTTAACGTTAAATCATAAGCAGAGGGCCAAATGTTCCCCCTCTGCTGTTATGTGGAAGTTTGGAGAAATGGTGCCAGCTCAAATGTCTTCCTCGTCATCTGACCGCGGTTCAAAGTAACAAAGTCCGTTCCGAAAATAACCCTCGTGTTGTTTCCAAGTGGGACGTTATTAAAACTAAGCTAAGCTTTGTAGTTTAGAACTCAAAACTGCTCCGTTAATTAATTTTTTAATCCAATTTTTCTCAAAATATTACTCTGAAATTATTATTACTACTCTAAATAAACTGGGAATATGTGTGAAAATCCCTGAACAACAAAACTTAACCCTTTCTAAGGCTGTGGAAGTATACTTCCCAACAAATTTATCAATTTTTACAATTGGCGTAAGTTCTCGCCAAATTTTATGCTGAAACAAAAACCCAGATGTTACAATTTCTTATCACATACTATAATGAAGTATCTTTACTTGATAATTGATTATTCAAATTATTTAACAAAAATTTAATGTCATACAATAAGCTAAAACAATTTCTTATCTTAAATTAATCTTAATTCCAAAGTTATTTTATTATACCACTACTAGAAAAAAATGGCCCTTTAAAGGGTTAACCAGAGAACAGAAATATAATATATAATATTACGCATATTTATAATATTTTTATTTAGAAAATTTAGGTTTATCATTCATTATTCTGTTAGCCTTTCTTTTACACTTTTACGTTCAAATCTGTACCTTTGGATATTTTTCAAAATAATTAATTTAACCCAAACAATTAATTAATACAATTTTATACAAAAATCTTATGTTGAAATTATTATTTCCATTTCTAAATAAATTGTGCATATCTGTTTATTCCGTGAACACCAAGATCTAAACCAGAAAAGAAAATAAAGTACGTGATATAAAGCATATTGAAAATATTTTTATTTCGAAAAATGAAGCTTGCATCAATGATTATTCTTTTGGGAATCAATATCAAAATAAAATTACGACATTCATAACGAAATCGAAATACTGTTCCCGAGAAATATAACAATGGATAAAATTAATTGGAGCAGATATCCTTTCTTGCTAAATAGATAGTGTATTATCATTAGAGAGATGAATTCTACAATCCACCTGAGGAAAAATGACGGCACTATAATAATAACTGAGTTGTCCTTGATCGATGAAATGATGAAAAAAGAGTGGATGGAGGTCAAGAGCTCTTAAAAGATGAAAATAAATGAGCCTCCTCCCCTCATCCCCCGTTAAAGCAATAAACTAGCAGAGGTATGGTGCACGATTTATGTGGGTTAGAGTGATGTGATGTATAACCTGCCAAATAAGGATCTTGTAATTTATTTTTCCGAGTGACAAGCCATCCTCGACTTTTTAAAGCTGATGGTAGATGAAATTATAAGATGAGAAATATGTCAAAAGATCTCGAGGATATTTAGAAAATGTGAAAATAATGCGGCGAAATAACAAATAAAAGAAATCATCTTTTTTTCAGGAAGTACTATGAGTGATGCGGACAAGGAGAGCAATAATTCAGATTTTAAAAATTCATAGCCGAATTTTTCGTAATAATAAATGTGTAAGAATATTGTTCAGCAACGGATTCGGAAATCCTCTGCGCTTTTGCGCATGTGCCAGGTGGAGTTATTTTCATCAAAGTAGCGGTAAAGGGAAGAATGAAAGGATGATGTTTACATTTTACTGATTAAAAATCGTCCAAAAGTGCTAGTCTCGTTGAACAGTATGTTGCATTATTAGAAAATCGATGCAGGGTTGATGTTTGTTTTCAGATCACAAACAGTGCTTTATAAGGATAATAAACGTTTCTAAAATGAGAAATTTCATAGAATCTGTTTTTCTCTTATCATATAACTACATTTACAAAAGTATAAAATAAATATTTTATTTTGTGTAAATTTCATTTTGAAATGTGCGCGAGATTGCACAGTTCAGCTTCAGTAAATACACACTGCTGGGCAATTGCTAAGAACGGATAACATATAATAATGTAGCGTAATTCATTCAGCGGGGATGGAGGCCCAGAAAAATAAAATATTGTTCGAACATTAGAATAAATATCTTTTATTGTTCTGGAAAATACGGAAGATTTTGAAGCATCTGAAAGGAAAAAAGTTACCATTTGATGCTGTGTAGGGAGAAATGGAAAAAAGTGTAAGAACGAACACCTTTGAAAAAGGTGTCAGTACTGGATATGTCCACCGTGGAGTGCGATGCATACATTAAGCGGGGCATTCTCCGCTGTTCCACTCTGCAATTTTTGGAACATGGGAAGGAAAATGCTTTCGTCAATGTTGGAAACCGAAGAAAATTGGCATAGAAGAGTGGAAGTGTTGGAATTCCGAATAGTTTGAAATCAAATTGGAATGGTCGGAGGCCTTTTGAGGGCCTTTTGAGAGGGTAGCGGGAAAACAAAGGTTGTGCCATGATTGGGATCCCGCTACGAGGCTAGATCATGTTGAAAGTAAAATCGAAAATCCATCGTGTGATGGAGGAGGAGAGGGTGGGTATAACTCTGGGACTTTGAACCTTCTAAACAAGGTGTATCAAAACAAACTTTGGAACATCCGTGAATGACGTGCCTAATCTTTCGACTTGAATAAGTGGGAAAAAAACCAGTCTTGGGACAAATGGCATAGCCTAGCCTTCTCGTGAATGCCCAACTTTATCCACACGTCCTATCGTGCTTTGCACAATATTATCCAGTAGCTGTTGAGGCAATTTATCCCACTCTTCTGTCAATGCACGGATGAGGTTATTCTTTTTCGTTGAAGGATATTCCCATAAAACTTTCACTTGGAGCAACAAATCCTCCACACGCGTCAAATTCTTTAAATCTCATATCAGTGCTATCACGCGACGAACAGGCATGGGAAAGAAAATTTGCATACTCACATCTCTTCTTACTGCATCCCGCACTTATTCTAATTTTCCACATTTTGCTTTTATTCATTTTGGGGTTGCTATGGGTAATTGTATCATCCGTCCTTAGCAATTGTACAGCAGTGTATATCCAAGAATTCTGTTACTAGTTTATTAATTTTACTTCACTAAAAAGAAAGATTTGCAGTAATGGATATTAGTACAAAAAATGAATATGAAAGATAATATTTAATTTTTTATCTTCACTCAGTGGAATTAAAATGTATTATAAAAATTTCTCAATTATTATTTAATCACTGCTTTCCTCCTCTTTTCATGATTTAAAACATAGTTTCTTTGTACATTCGTCTAAGCAATAAGTAAAATGCTGTAAAGTAATTATCTTAAGACTAAGATATCAGACGCTGAGGGAAATATTGATAAGTTTGACAGCATTTCCATAATTACCATTGCAGCAATATAATATGATCCCAAATTCAAAGCTTTATTGTTATTTATTATTATTATTTATTTCATTATTTTTTCTTATAAATATTCCAAAGTTTAAATATCCTGCACTTTATTTTATTAATTTTTTTTTTGAAATTCAGTGCTCATTTCCTTCTCCTTTCACTAAAATAGTATGTTCCTTGCCTGTAAGCTGTTATTTGCTGCTATTACGAATGCGTTAAATCCAAACAAGATCTTGTTTTGACAATAACCTCACTTCCACTCCTGACTGATTTTTCCCTGCTGCGTAAACAAAGAGGGAAACACAATCCTCTCTTTTGCTTTTAACACATTGCGTGCGATATACGAATTCGATACAAGCTCAAAAATAAGACAAACCGTAACTGTGCTCGGTCTAGACAATGTATAAAGAAAAAGGGAACGTATTGAGCATATATCTATCAGCATGTCCAACTTATCTACACTTGGTAAACAAGTCAAATTCTTGAATTAAATTTTTGATGTTGGTTAATTCGGAAAAAAAACTATTTTTACGTTTCCCGCCTCTTAAGTGTTAATGACCTTTCGTAAACTTTAGCATGTCTTTACGTGCGTTTTTTAAATAAATGTTTTCGTTATTAAAATAATCTGCAATATTCTTTGCGCCAAGATACAATTTTTAATTTAGTAAAAGAACTAGTAAATTGGCTGGATTAACTCAAATGTACCACTGCTGTCCAAAGTAGGTTTAAGGCCCAGTATACAAAATAAGTATCACACAGGATTTCCATATCCAAGTGAATTCCAAAACTTAATACAGTCATGGAAAAAAGAATAAAGTCGGGTGAAAAATCCGCAAATCTCGAAAACTACTGCGATTTCAAAGTGAGCAATTCTTTACGACTTAAATTAATGCTACCAAATGATGAATCGAAATAAATTTGTAAACGGTTCTAATATTTTTTAGATCATGTACAAATTATCAAAATCAGTGGATGGCAGCTTGGGAAAAAGTATAAAGTCGTCTGCTCATTACATTATTTGAAAGAATAAATAAACTCGTAAAGCAATTCTTTCTGATTCTAGAAACTAATGCAAGTTTTGTGGTTAAAGAATTATTTTAGTTTTGTGTATTTTAATACCATGCCGAGACGATTACACTTTTCAGAAACTGAATAAGGCAAAATGCTAGCTTTTAAAGATGCTGGTTACAGTGGTGATGAAATTACACGAAAAATTGGCAGATCGAAGGCTGTAATTAACCGCCTTCTCATTAAACCTGGTAACTATAGTGAACAGGAAGGCCAAAGATAATTTCTTCATTGCAAGAGAGGACAATCCAGAGGCTCCCATGCAAGCAAAATATGTCTTCCTGGCAAATTAAATATGAGCTGAAGTTGTCCTGTACCAATCGAATAATAAGAAATGCACTGCATTTTTTTAAAACCCACACCGGTTCGGCGTAAGGGTGTAAGGCCTTTAGCAAACAGGCGGGGAAATATAAAGGAAATACAAATAAGGCCATATGACATGACACACACCAAATCATCACAAACACAGCATACAATAAGCTGGTGAGTAAAGTATAAAAAGAAAATTTGTAGCATTTACAGACAATAAGCGTCTTTAATTTTACATAACAACACATTTTAGTGAAGAGATTTTAGTTTTCGCAGAAAATAATCGTCTTAAATGCTAACCAGAGCTTTAAAAATGTTCGATGTTTCTTCTTTCTAACACTATTTTCAGATTCTTTCTATAAAACAAACTCACTTAAACATTTCACACTCAAATTTGATGCGTGCTTCTATATTTTTAAAATTAAATCTGTGGAGAATATTTTTTCATTGATCAAATCTGAAATCAGTTTCTTTGACCACGATGTATTCAATTCACAATACACAACACCCTTTCTAAGATCAATAAAGTTTCAATGTCAAAATAAAATTTTTAACAAAACAGATGGTAAGGATTTATGTGTGGGCATCACAGCATTTACGAGCATAGTTTTGCGATAAACCTTTGAACGAGGGTAGTTTTATGATACCTGGAAAAACCTCTAAACTCTTCTACTGAATACAATTCTTTTATCACGTATAGGTGCATGAACTAAAATTTAAGGGCCATCGAACAATTTGATGCTATGATTAGTATTGTAGACTTTAAATTATAGTTTACCATCAGATTGAAAATAGTAGTTGGAGAGGTTTTACCGTGGGGATCCATTAGGTTTTAAGTATTTGTAAGTCCATTAAACTGATTTTACGACATTATTTTTCTCTTTTATGTCTATATTAATATACTTCCCATAAAACATTTGTCAAGGTCACACATAAATTTATGTATTTAAGTCGTAAGTGTCTTAAATAATACACAGTTATTACAAATAAATCATATATTTAGAAATTGATGGGTGGAAACATTTTCGTGTGGTTTTATGTTATTCTTGCATATCTGTAATTTTGCGCGACCAATAAATGGCTCTAAAGGACTGATATCTGAAGAGTTGATGCGTAATTCAGATAAACAGTGGGGGGAAAACAAAATAACAGATGACAGAATTTTTTCTGTTCTTATTTGAATCCGACTTAACAGATGTCAGACTTTGACTTGCAATGACTTTCAGACGATAGAATTTATTTTTTTCAGTTCTTATTTTGAACCTGACTTACTTACAGAAGTCAGACTTTGACTTGAAATGACTTTCAGATTATAGAATTTATTTTTTCTGTTCTTAGTTTGAACACTTTCAAATGCAATGGCAGCGTTGACCTGGTTTCGCGGTCTTGACCTCAAGACTCGGGCATCATAGATTCGAGACGCGATTCCGCTTCAACCTCATCGAGTGCGCACGTGGATCTGGGGAACGCTTAATCAGTCAGGGTCAAACGTCCTCCCGCTGGAATAGAACAAAGATTCGATGAAAATATTTCCTACCCATGTATCGTCCTCTTCATCTGTCCGCAGTTAATTATTACGAGGTTTGTCCCAAAATAGCCCTCATTTAGCCTCAAAGCGAGACGTTATTCTGAAAATTCAACAAATCAATCGAAACATAGTATTCGAAATGAACGTATTCCAGGCCTTTAGGAATCATCGAAAATCATTCAAATTTTTAAACTTATGAATTCCACCAGTGGCTACCCTAATAGCACAAGACGCTGTACAATATTGTTACGATATCTTCACGATATTGTACGGCATTCAGAATACCGGACAACGTCGTAGAGATATCGCACAATATCTTGTGCTAATAGGGTAGCTGTAATGAAGTTATGTCAGCTGCATTAGCCTTTACATTTGAATATTGAATTTATTCTTACCTTAACTTTTCATAACATTCTTAGAATTTATAAAAACCTGATGTGTATCCTAACAGAAAAGGAATACTAGAGACAGAAAAAGCATTTGTTTCGTATCTTTCTACAAACATCATGATACTTATTTTTAACTATATAAGCATAACATCATGGACATATTTCGATGTTCTTTAAATTAAATATCCTAACCACCTCATATATACTCATTATGTCACCTAATGTGCACTAATAAAAGCTATTTTCGATTTAATTATTTATATTTAAGAATTTGCAATAACAGGCTTTTATCACAAGGTAGATTGTGTCATATCTACAAATGGTAAATTTATTTATCAAAAGAAATCTTTAAAATTATTCTCCAACTGAAAATAATATTAATTTCTTGACTGTGATGAAAGCTATATTGCAGCTACTGTACATCGCATTGCTTAAATAAATCAATTTAATGCTATCTATTGAACATTTTTATTAAGACACGAGGCTATATAATTAGTAATTCCTTTCAAAGCTGCAATATTTGATGACGGATCCGTTGATATTTATTAATGTCAGTAATGATTGTGCCGGACTGGATAGGTTTTCCCCTGAGCACGGGAGTCGTAGGACAGATGATAAATCTATCACCGATTATGGATCAGATGTGTGTTTTCCCCTTCCAAAATCCATTGTATCAAAGACAGCTAATTTTCTGCACAAAACAGATGGGGATCGTTTCCTATCCCATCATTCCAGTGGTATGCGTGCTCGTAAAAAATAGGCAATCTGGTTTGCAACACTCGGTTCCAATAACAGCAAGGAAATTTTTCGTAAGGGGGTCGGCCCTTCTCGCAAATTGATCTGTCACCAGCAATGCGTCGTGTGAATCATATTTCGATCGATTGTGGATTTGAATGTTTCGTGTTCCCAGATAGCAATTTTAGTTTGCAGCAAATTTGCAAGCTTGCAGCAAGTTTGACACGGGAAGAGTGCAAATTTGAAAAAAGTTTGAACAAATCAAAGCTAGCGAGTTGGTCACTACGCATCAAACTTGTCACAAGCTTGTCGTGTCAAACTCATTGCAAACTGTAGCAAAAACAGAGCACAAGGACAACCTCGGATTCGAACCCCCGACAGCCCACTTCCTAAACCTATCGTCTTAACCACTCAACCAGCGGAACGTCGAGTGCGGATCACAGATTGCGCTAATAAAACGTACATCTACACGTTTTATTTGAAATTGTTTTCTTGATTTCATTATTTTTTTTTAATTTTGAGTTGTGAATATGATTTGAAGTCAAAGAGAAAGAGCGATTTTCCCTAATAATTACATTTTGTTAGTGGAATAAATTATGAAATTAGTGTTCAAAAGTATATGAGACAAAATGTAATTTTATTTTTCAACAAACATTGTTTATCAGCGTTAAAATTTCAACATTAAAAAAAGGCGATATATAGTTTTATTTAAAGTGTGAATTCTATATTTAGTAAAAAGATGGAGAATTTTCCAAAATATTTTTTATAAGAAAGTTAGTTTTTTAACAAATTGTCATTTATTTATTGAATTAATGAAAAGAAGGACAAGTCTAGGAGATAGTATTAAAAACCGGATGTTTTTTTACAACAGAGACAAAGATTAAAACAAGATATGTAACTGCAAGTGTGCTGTATCATCTTTGCAGCAAACTTGTTTTGTAATCGTGGTGTGAAGTTTGTCATAATAACTTCATAGCAAACTTGTTTTTTAACTGTACAGTTGCCACATCAAATTTGTCATGACAAGCTAATATCAAGAAAAATCAAACTTGCTGCAAGAATACATGCTATCTGGGTTGGGCTCAGAAGATGTTGTATATCCCATGAAAATGCAAGCAGCATCTCATTTATGCTATGATCATCAATACCTGTTTTGGAAACAAGGGTAGAAACTCAATCATGTCTATAGATCAGAATTGTTGGTGTCCGTGCAGGATCAGGTAATGGCCCATATGCTTATAGGGACGCAAGCAGTATCACGCCTATCAC
>BGPR01014476.1:5930-17135 GCA_013235015.1 Araneus ventricosus
ATTTATTTAATAAATAAACTAAATATAGTACAAATACAAAAAACTTCATTGCAATTTTAATTAGACCTACTCTAACAAAACTAACGCGCAAGAATGATTCAAATGTAAACGATATTAAATAAGTTAGAAAAAGTTTAAAAATAATTAATCGAATTTCTAATGTAAGAACTAAAATTTCATTGTCAAGGAAAGCATAAAGCTAACAGTAAACAGTTATTCCAAACGGAAAAGGCATTGTTCTTAATGTTATAAGTAGCAAGTTCATGATGCACTGCGGATTCCACATTTAAATTGCCGCGGGTCAGTTTATTTTTAGCGAGCATGAATTAGTTCTATTGTTAGTTATTAACAATTTTATTGAATTCAGATCAATACATTTTCATTGCAACAAACGGAAATTCGTTTGAAAATCACCCTCATGAAAGAGGATCTGACAGCATTTGAAAAACTGTTACAATGTATGCGAATTTTTTGAATTTTTTTTCCAAAGAAATGAATAGCTACAAATAGCTCTTGCTATTCACTGCGTAACAGAAATTACGTAATGTTGCCAGTTTTTATTCTGTGCGTATTTAAGCTTTGAAAAGACATAGTCTTTTGTAGCTAACGGTGATTCTTTAAATAAAACAGGTTTTGAATGTATGTCATGGACGATAGTTAAAATCCCCAAGTTTACGTACCGTTTTGTATATTTGATATCAAAATAATTCTGATCATTAAGCAATCTTCTGTTTAATTTCATCGTAAGGAATATTTTTGTTGAAAAACACCTGCTGCCATTGTGTTTGAATAAACAATCGATGTAGGTTCATTTTTTAAAAATAAAACCTCAGTCTTAATATGCTCTGACATTAAATAATAAATATTTTATCGTTTGATATATGATTTTGATTGTTAATTTTATCATGAGATATTTGAATAACTGACTGACTGAATAATTGACTGTTTAACGAAAAGGCATAAGTTACAGTGAACCGCTCTATTTTATCTAAAAATATCTTTTTGACATTTATTTCTTTTATTTTACAAGACAACAAAAATATCTGGAAAAAAAAATGTGTGCTTTGTTAGCGCATTAAGTTTCCTTTTTGTAACTTCGCAACTGTAATTTTATTCAGTTTGTTACGTGCTTCTAAATCTGTAGACTTATTTTACACATCGTGGTAAAATAAGTCGTGATAATAATTTTTGACTGAAAAATACGAAAATTCCCTGAGGCAGGAAAAATGTTCATAATGAAGGTGACTGTCTCCAGAATATAAATAAGGTGATCATAAACTAAGCAACATTCAAAAATAACCTGTTGTGTTTTGGGAAATGTGAAAAATATATCGTTTAAATAAATGTTGCTGGTTCCCTCTGAATGTATTAATGTGAAATTTGATAAGAAAAAAGTACAGTTGGACCTCTATTTAACGAAGTCGCTAAATCCCGAAAAAAAGTTCGTTATATGGAAAATTCGTTAAATAGAGATTCACCTTCTAAAATACTTTAAACTACACAAAACAGATTTTAAATTCATAAACACTAAATATTATTAAACAAGTAATTAATCACACTTAAATTTTGTAAATTAATATCTATTTGTTTTATATATTTTACCCATCAAAAAGAAATCTGCCAGGAAAACAAGAATAAAACAAAACATTGTCCCGGAATGTATTTTCAATTTTAAAAAATAATTTTATATTAAAATTAATGAATTTTAGCATTTCATCATACGAAGGTTTGTTTATTTCTGCATCATGATCATTTCCATCTTCGTCTTCATCGCAATTCATTGCTGTATTGTTTTTAATTTTCGCACTGTCCACTTCAAAACTGCCTCATCCACATCTTCATAGACACATGCTTTTAAACGTTTTGAACAAGAATTCGATGAATCACAATTTTGTATCTTATCACGATTTTTTTTATTATGGTTGATAAGCTGTTTGGCGGAATACCAAATTTTAAAGCAATATCCTTTTTTTTTCACGCCTTTATCCACCTCATGAAGAATTAAATTTTTTTCTTTGATGCCTTCCTCCTCCTTGCCCTTTCGCTTTGACATTTTCCAGCTTCAAGGTCATTGATCACCATAAAATGTGTTAAAAGAAAGAATAAGTTTGAAATGTTTAGAAATATTTTGAGAAATAGGGAGAAAAAAAATATTGGATCACAAGAAAAAGTTCGTTAAATAGAGAATGCACTTCGCTATTTGGAGGTTATTGTACGAAGAAATTCGCAAAATAGAGATTCGTTAAATAGAGGTCCGACTGTATATGCATTTATTTGACATATAAACATCAGATATAAACTATGTTGTTATTGGCTATGTTGTCCAATTTGTTTCACGGCAGTTTTCTTGGCTTCCATCACTCTCAAGGAGCTGTAGCCACCAGGTGGCAGAGTCGCGATTTCGAGTTTCGGCACACAATTGGGCGCACACAATATCTAATTCCATAGGGAACAAGTAAGCTCTCGCTGGCGTAGTGTGAAAGTTTAAAGAAGTTCTGGCTAAGGTATCGTCTTTGTCATGAGGCCATAGTTCAAAATTACCGGTTCACCCTTCAAAGTGGGATGCTAGTTTAACTAAACTAAAATTAATTCTGACAAGGATATTATTGGAGAGAGAGAGTTAACATTATAACTTCTGCCCTATGGCGTTATCTTCGATAAAGAAATAAATCTGTTCCAAAATAACCTTTCGAGTTGCTTCAAAACGGGGATTTAATTTAACTAAACTAGACTAAATCTATAAATCTGAACATATAATCGTTCTTCTTTATTTATTTAATTTTCCTGTGCTTGTTCAAAATTATCCTTTTCTACGAAACATCAATTTACTAGATTCTAAGAATTAGTTTTATCTATTTTAATAAAATAATTTTTTACCACTCAGTTGGGTTTTTTTTTGTCTTGGATTCCAGATTTATTATCAGCAGTGGAGTTCATCTCTCCTCACGTGATGCGACTCTAAATATGTCGCGCTAATTTAGTTTTGGAATCCATAACAGGAGAAAAATAAAAGGAAGTGACGTCACAGCAGGGCATATAGCAACATGCAGTTAGTTATATGCTAGGTTCCTATCGATGCATATTGCCAAATGCCAGATGACATGCGCCGTTTCGTTTGCCATGTGACTAAAGTTACTAAATTGACTCTATTGGAACTGTTCTGTTAGGAATGAATGAAAACGACGAATTTTACAATTCTTCCTAATGAAAACAAACCTAATGTCAGATTTCAATGAAAATTGGGACGGGTTGGATATCCAACTTTTTGGTAAACGCCAGGCTAATTCTGATCAGTTTGCACATTAACGATCGGTTTTGGCGTGGAGCGCTCGTGAACCAGCTTATAGACGCCCGGTCGCATATTTACAAACCCTACCCTGATAGAACTGAGGCAGGAAATTGGACAATATGATTGGCTCGCTTCGCCGAGAGCCGATGACGTCGTTCTTTGCTCTCGTATGGAAATTATAACAAAACAAGCCATTGAATGCGGACTTGGAATTAGTTTAGGTTTCTGTTGCTAGGACTACAACCTTAAAAATAACCCTTTGGCTTACAAATATTACAACCCTCGGAAGAATGTTTTCTGTGCTCAGCTGTAGGAAAACAGAGAAAAGTAGGATGACTCTTGTTTTGTTATGATTGCCGTACGCTACATGCGAGAGCTGAAACCGACGTCACTGCCCCTCGTAGCCAATGATATTAGCTGATTTCCTGCCTCAGTTCTATCAGGGTAGGGTTTGTAAATATGCCGCCCGGTCTCTACGCCCACTGCCTGATTTTTGATGGAATCTCGTCTCGAATGCATGAGCTTCCGACCCCGGAAAGATTTTGTGCGGCAGAACAACTATCGGAAGAGTTGCAAACGAAACGTACGGAAAGTTGGGTCCGAAATACTAAATGGTTGAAGACCGCTGGTGTAAGAATACAAAAGATCCATTAAGGTCATGTTCAGACAGATGAATCGGACTTCTCAATCGGATGATCCATGATCGGATTGAAAAAAATCGGATCCTGACAGATTTATGGTTCCAGAGCATGCGTTTCATTCAAAATGCATTTGATACTATTGAGACAGTCTTTAGTTGTACGAATGTCGCTGCCGCATTCAACACCCATTACATCAAACCGTTCTTGCGTGAGCCTTGCTTTGTGCCATGGTGTAAAATACAGGAAAGAGTTTCGCTGAATTGTTGGCAAGTTACATTGAGAAGTATAATATGTAGTATGCATACAAGGTGACAGAGTACCTTGTGACAATGTCAGCTACTCCAACAATCCAGAATATCCGAAGTTTAGATTCAGCTAACAAAAAATTGCGAGTCAAATACTGCGAAAATTTGTTTTTTTTAATAATATATTACAATCCTAACGTTGAAACTAAATAATTATCTGTCAGCCATTTCTTAGTTTTAACTCTAATCAGATTTCATGTTTATTTTAAATAAGAATTTTTCTGAATTTTTTTAATAATTAATCGGTCTGGTGACATATTTCCGCAGTTTGGTAGCAAAGTTTTATCCCTTCAAATCAAATTTTAAATTCTTGATTTTAAAAAATACTTATTCTAATCGGTATTACGCACCGTACGTTATAATTAATGCTAAACAAACAGGTAAGAAACGTTTGCTAACAGAATTTTCAAACATTTGTACATTTTTGCGAAATCGCTCTATAGCTATTCTTATACGTTTGTTTAAAATTAAAATTAAAGTCACTTTTTACTCTTTTGTGTAAGTGTACAAATAGAGCAAGCGTCAAAAAATTCGCCCTCGACATTTTGATGAATCTCCACGTTTTATACTTCCCTGACTCCAAAAAAGCCACTTTATGGCTTCTGTCTGTCTATAACGATAAATTAAAAACAGAACCGCTGAACGAATTAAATTTTGCATGTTGTCTTTGCACCAAAATTTTTTTTTGGTTTTAGTATAAAGTTTTGGATAAAATCCGTCAACTTGAAGTCAATTTATCTGTCCGCCAGTGTCCATGTGAACATATAACTCAAAAATGTAGTAAAAATCAAAATTAGCTAGATGTATGAAATTCAACATTTGATTTTATCCCCAGAATTGTAGATCTGAATCAAATTTTTGAATCGGTCCATCAAAGGACAAAGGTCCACAATACGTGCTTGACTTTCTTCACCGTACTAAAAAGTTAAGCAAGAGAGTTCGAAGCGAGAACTCTCCTGATGGTTGTGCTCTAAATTACGTAGCATGATTGTTAATATCTTTTCGAACTTCAGTACGATATCAATTTCTTTCGATTCTTTAAAAATGTTCTAAAACATTATTCGATGTTATGTTTCCTTCCAGCAACAAGGAAACCCTTGTTGGAAAGCAACTGTTACAGGAGAGAGAAGATGGAGAAAATTCTGCGCCATTAAACAACTTCGCACTAGAACCATTGCATGCTCCGACACCTCACTAGATCCTATGCCACAGCAATATATCTATTCTATACACTGTAAAAAATATCCGTTTTTTCCCCGGACTTTTTCCGTATATTTGACGGTTTAAAGCTGTTTTGTTGGCAAAACGGTTTTTCACCGTTTTTCGCTCCAGCCATAAACGGTTTAAAACCGTCAGTTCAAATTCTATTTTTCGTCATACGGTATTGCTTTCCGTACGATAACTTTCCCTTTTCTTAAATGTAATTTTATTGCATTCATTTCATGTTTTTAATAGGTTCCATCTCCGTAACCTTAAAACACGTGTTCTGGCAATAGTTGATTTTTACACCACTAGGTGGCGCCACTAGAGCTATAGTGACTTTAAAACTCAAATAGATTATTTTTTTTTATTTTATGAAGTCTCCGGTGGTTTAGTGGTTAGAGCGACTGCCTTTTATTTCTATGAACGCGGTTTCGATCCCCGGCTCGGAGGAGTTAGAAGTTTTGTCACCATCTTGCATCGAAATCGTCCAAGTAAGTTCAATTAAAAATTAAACTAGTTGAAATTAATAATTAAGCCTTGATTAATTAATATTCCTAATTGATAATAGACATCAGCACATTTCAGCTCAACTCGAACAGAAGCAGAAAAACAACTCAACTCAGTCGATGACGTCACTTACTTCGATGACTTAATTTTTACGGAGAAAACTTGATTTCATACGGTAAAAAACCGTTTTGCCTACGGATTTACTTCGTAACTTTTACGGTTTTGCACAACCAACCCTGCTGCCAGTTTAAAACCGTAAATTTTACGGGATTTTTTTTACAGTGTAGATATATTACTGAGGTGAAAATACTAAAACATTTTCGAAAATTTCACGGTTTTAGACAGGGTGGCGCCAGTGGGGGTACCGAGGTGCCAGAGCCCCTGTCTGGGATGCTGTGGCCCCCGCCCTGTCGGGGCAAATTTAGTATCCCGTTCAAGCAATAGCGGCTATCAACTAATCTTAATATAAATAAAAGCCATTGTGGGTTTGTATGTTTGTACCTATGTTCCACATCTCCTCCTAAACCACGGCACTGATTTCAACCAAACTTTGCACAGTTATTAATTAAGACAAGGGTAAGATTACTGTCAACTTTTTAAAGCGCAAAAGTTAATTAAACAGTCAGTTAATTAAAAAGTAACCGAAACCGTTTTTCCGCTGTAAGTTCGGAACAAATTATCCCCCGAAAATTATTTTTATACTAACTTAAAGTTCAAAATTTTACCTTTTTAATGATATCAATTTTATATCCGTGACATTTTTCCTTCAATTTTTATTAATTTTTCAAAATTTAATAAAAAGTTGACACGCAGACGATTTTAAAATAAATCAAATTTAATGATACTAGAGTTGATACTGATGAGTTGCTAGGCAACGGTGTAATTGCTTTGCATTATTTTTTCTGTTTATTTTTTTCAAATATCGTCTGGCAATGTTTTCATTGGTTCTTAAAGAATTCTAAAGCTTATTTAATTAGGTTAAAAAATCACCGCAGTTCATATTACCTCTCATTTTTACCTGCGTTTCCTAAGAAATAATAAATCCTTAATAATGTATTAAATGAGAAAGAAAGAAATGCAATAACTACTAATGAGATAATAATGCAATAAATACTAAATGAGAGTGTCTGTCTGTCTGTTTGTTACGCTTTCACAGTCAAACTACACGTGGAATAACTTGTTTTTAATGTGATCATAAAGCAAACCGCGATTATGTGATCTTTCTGAGAAAATAAGCAAATAATTTATTTATGGAATAATAAGTGAAATTACTAAACTCGACGCTTGATTTTCATTTTTCGAGTTTGCAGTCTATTTAATTTTAGTTATTTATATTTGTATCTTTTCCATATCAGATTTTATTCAAGAAGCTGTCGATAAATTGACATCGGGACAGAAATCTATTGATAGATATGATATAGCTGCAAGAGTTTGGTATGGATGGTATATTCCACAGATTATAAGGGCCTGATGATACCAGTGAGTACAATGATGTAATTTACAGTAACGGAGAATATATGAGGAATAGAGAATGGTTGTTAAATTGGTACTTTTGGCACTGATTAATGAAAGTTTAGGTCAGATAAATAAAAAAATATGTCACAAATGTAGGGAGGTATTATAGAATATCTACATGTATGTAATGGGCAATAATAATTAATATCAACTTCTTCATATAACAGATAACAAGTTCTTCAACTCTTTAGAATTGTCAGGGGTACTCTTCCGACAAGCTGAGATTAAAAGTCGGTGTGCCAGTACTATTGATACATAACCTCGATGTATTGAGACTGAGCACGGTTACAAATTGCACACCTAGGTCCAAACGTCGTGAGAGTGTTTAAAACGAGAGAGTGTTTTAATTGCACGCATTCCGATAATACCGAAGCATTTTTCATCCAAGTTCAAAAGGTAAAATTAAGTAAATTAAGTAAATTTTAAAGTTTCCCTTTAAAATTAGCATTTCCCAAGTTCAGGGCCAGACACTCAAAGGGGAAAGCGTACATTTGGAAAATCCATATTTTTCCCATGGGCAACTATATGTGGCATGTTCACGTGTGTTCAGACCACAGAACTTTTACATTCGTGCAAAAAACGTAAAACAAAAAACGTAGTATAGAAAAGTGTGTTAGCATAGATAAACAAATTACCTAACTATAGCAGCATACACTCCTGTTAGTCGTCCAATTATGTATTATCAACCGTCAAAACTTTTAATTTCCCCTTTCAACAACATTTACATTCGTGAATTTAAAAAAAATTATAATTCAAATTCTTCGCGCACGAAGTCGCAGGTAACAGCTAGTAGATAATAAAGATTGGCAAAAATTTGAGAGGATCATCATTACACCCCCCTCCCTTTGTACAGTAGGCCTGTCGGGTGGGCTTTAACGCCACTACAGGTTTTAGAGTAATGGTTTTTCGTCTGAATTTATGAGAAGCCTCGACACTCTTATTTACTGATGAACATCGTACTTCAGACCCTTCTTATAACATATCTCAATCTGTAGTGTATTTGACATCAAGCGGGAAAGTTGGAAATTCCTCGCAATGCCTCCCATAAGTAATTCGAGGAATGGGAAATGACATGGGTAATTGGTTTCTCGTATGAATTTATGAGAAGCCTCGACACTCTTATTTGCTGACGAACATCGTACTTAAGACCCTTCTTATAACATATCTCAATCTGTCGTGTATTTGACATCAGGCGGGAAAGTTGGAAATTCCTCCCAATGTCTCCCATAAGTAATTCGAGGAATGGGAAATGACATGGAGCAACCTAAGGATTTTCCGCGACCCAGCACTACTCCCGAATTCATCAGTCGGAACTTTTCCCGAAATGCATAGTCAAGTTTTACTACTATAATAAGAAACCACAAAGCGGCCCATATTTACATAGATTCTTTCAAGGCTATATCAGACTGCAGCGTTGTGTGTGCATTTTCGTCTACCAAGGGGCAATTCCACTCGCCAAGAGTTTGTAACACGTGACGCATTGAGACAACAGGTCAGGCAGGATGCAGGTAATCGTGGACTGTGTTCAATCGGCTTTTAAATGCACATGATAGTGACGGAAAACTGTCAGCAGCGAAAATTCAAACCAATCGGGTGTGGCTCTGACGGTGACGTAGTTCTCCTTCCTCGATGTCGGAAATCCTGTCTGGCCGGTTGTATTAATGTGTACTCTATAAAACGATGTTGAGAGAATGCTGGCCCACGGATCTTCAGCTTGGTGTCTCAATCCAACATACAGAATGAAGAGGAAACTTTCTTCGATTCAAAGGTCATTCCTGCTCTACAGATCCGGAGAATATAGCACTACCCCAAAGGGGATTGTGTTACCAACGATACTCGGCATCCCACCCCTACACATGCAATTACAGTTCGAAGTCAGATTTGCATCAATTTATCGCCTAAGAATCTCTCTTCCCGCTAACATTCCAGATATCCAACCGCAAGATCTGGAGATGAAGGCTACAGGCCGGTCCATTCATCCTTCAGAGCATCTCAAACCGAACCAAATCTCTTTAGAAGACGGAGAAGCAAATATAGCCCGAAATGACTTTATAAATATTTTCACAGATGGCTCGAAAACCGAACACGGAGTTGGAGCTGCCTTCTGCGTCTCGACCAATGACATCTGGGCCTGCCAGTGGTCTGCTAAACTCAACGACAACAACACCGTATTTCAAGCTGAACTCACTGCACTTCACGAAGCAGTAATATACGCATCTGCCAAACCATAATACCTTTAAAATGCACGTAGATAATAGAGCAAGTATCGTGACATCTTCCAATTCAAAGAGCACAAACCAAACAGCAAGACAAATTTTCAAAATCCTCCTGACAAATCGAAGGATAACAGTCTCGCGGGTTAAAGCGCATGCAGGCAATATAGACAATGAGAGAGCTGCAGACCAACTGGCAAAAGACGCAAAGCAACATGGGCAACCCTATTCGCTTACTAAGCTTCCTAAACCACACATAAAAGGCCTCCTCCGAAAGAGCATACTTGAGGAATTGCAAACTTCGTGGGACAATGGCGATACAGTCAGGAAAATCTATAACATCATGACCTCAGTTTGTCTCCGACGCAGTAACTGCATTAGAGAGGATGTTATAGTCTTCTCTCAACATGGACCTTTCCCTGCCTACCTCAAAAAGTTTCACCTGTCTGACAGCGATCATTGCAGCTGTGGTGGAGTTGGCACGGCACTTCACTATGCCACGGAGTGTATCTATACAGTGTCTTGGCATATGAGGAAGCCAGCGCCAAACTTCGAACAAGAATGGCTGAAAAGAGTCGCCAATAACCTCGTCTCCAGGCAGAAAATTCGTAATTTCATAAGTGAAAACAGAGATCTCTTCTGGCCTCCCTAGCTTTCAACTTTCCAGCGAGCTCCACCAACAAGCTCCAAATGACCAGACATCCCCCCTTCCATCCTTCAAAAAAGAAAAGTAAAACAACATCTAAAGAAAAGACTACTAATACGAACTAATAGTGTAAAAGTGAAAATGCCTGTGTTGCACATAGTGTAATTCTCTCTTTTTTTTGTTTGTTTTTGTCTGTTTTTCTTTGTTCTCTTAACTAAAATGTCTTCCCATCAAACCGTTCAGTGACCGGTCTGGTCACGGGTACGGAGGTAAGAGACGGCGCTCTGTTCTGTCTCGATGCGTCATGTGCTACAGACTTTTGGCGACTGGAATTGCTCTTTGGTAGACGAAAATTGCACACACAACGCTTCCCTCTGATATATATTTTTAACAGACTCATTGCCTATCACACTGAACGAAAAACTCCATTAGTGGCAGAACGAAGCGAGGTCCTCTTCCGTTCGGAATTCCGTCTGTTCATCTCTAAATTCGTTTGTTACACACTCATGATCAAACGTGTTGTTCAATTTTTTTCGGATATGTCATGAAGGTTCCTTGAAATCATAAAAAAACAACGTATATGTCAGGAATTTTTGAATCCGTTTAAAGATGATGGCCGTTTTAATGGTTTCAATGCTCGGCGAGTCAATGGCGAGTTTTTCACCATTAAAACATTTGAGTCATTTTGGTAATGGCGAGATATTTAATTGCAATTTTGTTAATACTGCTAAAAACAGATATTTTATTATAACTTTGAATCCTGATATAAAAAAACAGGCATTTAACTGTTATTTCGCAACTACTTATAACTGACTTGTGGAAATAATTCTCATTCGGAAAAAAATGGCTAATCCTTTAAATACTGTAATGAAAAGAAGATCATATA
>BGPR01014476.1:27024-39124 GCA_013235015.1 Araneus ventricosus
CGTGAGGTCTCGGGCTCGATACCCGATTCCATCAAGGATCCACCGTATATGTGAACCTGTTGTATGTTAGTTCTGACGTTGAATGTCATACCTCCTCCTCCCTGTGGTGCGGCCTCGAAATTTAGAGGGAACTTGGGTGTCGTTCTCGTCATCCGGTTACGGTTTCAAACTTGAGAGGCACTTCAGCCCTCGTCTTTGCACGCGGGACGTTTAATGCAACTAAACTAGACCTCCTAAGCAATGATTTTTAAACGCATGTTCTTAACGTTCGTCATCTATATGTAAATATTGCAATATTAAAATGTTTCTAAAATTAAGGTTTGTTCTGCGTAGTAGAATATTCATTTCGTAATGAGCCACAAATGAGCTTTGAAGAATGGCAGCAATTGGAAGGATTTTGCAAAATTTGTCATAAAGCGGCACGTTTCGGTTCCGCCTGTTTTTTTTCCCAAACCGTGCCACATACCTATTCCCGTTTCCTTTTTGCCCTTCCATATACCAAATCGTCGCTTAACAAGCAACAGCACCTATCTCAATTTTTAAAAATTTCAAAGAGGAATATTCAAATGAATTTTTCGGAACCAATAACGGATATTTCTGAAGTTTTTTCACGTCTGGTTGGAACATGTAGTCTCGTGTTTATAGTAGATCTTTGAAAAAATTCAGAAATATTCGTTATTGGTTCCGAAAAATTCATTTGAATCTTCCTCTTTGAAATTTAAAAAAAATTGAGATACAGTAGTCTCTCTACAACGAAGTCTCTCTACCTCGAATTTCTCCCTATACCGAAATTTTTAATCCGAATGTTAAATAACGTTCAAAATATTCCCATATAACGAAGTAGTTGTCTCCCTATAACGAATTTTTTCAGAGGTGTATCTTTTCGATTTTTGTCATTTTTGAAGAAAGTTGATAATTTCTGTGCAACCAATTCGCTCACACGTGCCTGTTTCTGGAACCACTCACTCTTAAAATGTGAAAATTTTTCTGAAAATTTAACATCACGAAATGCAAAGAAATGTAAAATAACGGAATTTTTCAAGTAAAATAAACGTAAGTACATACTATTCTCTAAATTGGTGAATTGTCTTAACTTTTGAGCATTTTATTTATACAATAAAAATTAGTATAATTTTAACAAATTTATAACATATATTACTTCATTTTTAATTGAAAATCATAATTAAATACATTTGAACTTATCGCGCCTATTGAAAAGTTTGTAACACATTTACTTAAATAACTGCAAAAATCTCTAATCTCCGTATAACGAAATTTTCTCTATAACGAATTTTTCAATTGGAACCAAGCAATTTCATTATAGGGAGATTCCACTGTACGTTACTTGTTAAGCGACGGAATTCATTATTTACTGTAATAGTAAATTTTGTATGGTACGATTAAAACTTTCTTCATTTCATTGAAAAATTGCTCCGTAATTATGATTTCCACCTCGTTTAGCTGACACTTTCAGAGTGATTGATTGTCCAATGGTCCACTCGACTGGCTTTGTCCGTTTGCGTTTTCATAAATTGAATCAACACAAGACTAAATCATTAATTACTATTTAATTCATTTATTTTTTTATTGTTTATTGTGATTCATTTATGGCGTTAATACTTTGAAAGTAAAACTCGATTTTAGAAAGTTCCCAATTTTACAAAATCTAAATGTATCGAAATCTACACTTACAAATCTACACGTTTCGAAACATGGCATTGCTTTTTGTAGTATTCTCGATGTTTCTATCTTATTGTTACTAAGTAACTTAATTGTTGTTGTTTGAATTATACGTTTTTTAGTGGTCAGTTTTAAAACAAGGAATGTGAATAAAAGTTTAAGGTTAGCTTCCATTGTGAAATGTAAGTTATTGCTTTTGACGTTTTATGTACAGTTGAAAAAAAAAGCTTGAAAATAATTTAACAATGCTTAGTGTACTTATCTCTAGCAATATAGTATTTCCTCTTTTCCTGATGGGAAGTTTTTCGTTGCCACTTTCGCTATTGTAATACTTTATTACCATCGTTAATACAATAAACTTCTTTTTATACACTATTTATTTCTTTTTGGACCTTCATAAGTGTGTAAAGTGATTTTTGCAAATGCTGTTGTAAAAAAACATGGAGGAAAAACGTGATGTTTATAAGATCCCCATGAATGATGCGCACTATCGTGCTGAAAAAGCAGACCATGGACTTAAAAAAGAAACATATCTGTGACATTTTAGAAAAGATCTTTTAACCTTTGAAATGACAAAGGAAAAATTATACAAAAATGACGGATTAGCGCAAAAAAAATTGAAATTGCCTTCTTAACTTGGATATTCATTTGTATGCCTACGCCCTGATCCTCAACCCGAGTGTAAAACGAGACCTTGCTAAAACATCGGAAATTTAACCGAACTTAAAAATCAGGTGTAGGAGTGAGTCGAAAAAGGTTTGACTAATTTTGAGGCTGCAATAAAAGACTTCAAACAAAAGAATTCAGCTCAAATTGGATCGTTTAAGGAGAAAGGACCATTTGGCAGTGGTATGGGTATGCATGACATTGTGGGCCCCACATGTCATGTAGATTTTACTGCCAATCATATTTTAATTGAATGCCCTCCTTTTAAATGTTATCGTGAGTACCATTTTAATTCAACGTTGCAAGACTTGGTGGGTGAGAAATACCATCCAAATATTTTTAATTTTTTAAAGACCATTGGGTTTTTTTTACGAGCATTTAGTCCTTTTAACTTGTTTTTTGCTTTTTGTACATAACATATGAGATATCATTTCAAACAATTTTTTTACATTTTCATTGAATTTTAAAGTTTTTAGTACCACTCTGTTGAATTTTACCTTTTGATTGGCGCAGTTTAGCCAAAAATGGATCTTGCGCCATTAAACCTCAACCAACCAACCCTACATTGAGGGCGAAGAATGTTTGACAGCTGATGGTTGGGTTAGAACGACACTTGATTTGGTTGAAGAAGCTCCTAGACATCTTCTGGATGTAGTCTTCAATTTTATCAGTTTTCAGGTCATGATGTAGGACACTATTTCTCATGTACCATGGCGTATTCGTGGATGATATGGGGATGGAAGTGGGTGATATACTGCATGATATGGGTAATTTTGTTCTATGGAATTTGAATTGTCTTTCTGTGCGTTTTTGCTGCAAGACGCTAGATTTGGACTGTGTCAAAATAGGACATGTACTGACTTGTATAGCAGAAATTGGTTTATTAACGATACCGGGAGTGTCTGTCAATGATAATTAAATGACCTTTGTTCCTAAATTTATCAGCACTGTAAAATGAAATTTCTATTCTGAAATTTTATAGTTTAACAAGGAATACCTGTGGAGCTAGCGATGTTTTGTATCTTTAGTGAATGTAAGACTATTCTTGTCGAAATGTAATTTTTTACCTTTATTCTTTCCTCAGTATTTTCTATAGTAAATGAATTAATTTTAAAGGATCTTTTGATTAGTCAGGCTTGTTTATTTTCAAGCAAAGTTTTAGTGTGTCATTGAAATTTCAGTTGTTTTACATTTTTTATGGAACCATTGACATTTATGGAACATTTGACCTGAAATTCTTGTGATATCTTACAATTCAAATCAAAATTAATAATTAAGCTAACATTTTTCTGAATAATGAATGAATTGAAATTTATAGTAAAATGTGAACAAATTTGTTCAAACCTTCTCTTTTGAATGAAAAGCGAGTGATAACTTTAATCGTAAAATAAAAATACAGGAATAATGTATAATGAATCTTCAAAGAATGTAATTACAGATTTGTTACTCCAAAGACGCTGACGCATGTGTGCGTGTGTAATTTTTTTATTAATGCAAATTATTCTGAGAAAAAAATTTAAATCCATAGTATTAAAATTTTGAAAAATTAAGTTCAATTTATTTTTTCTTGCTCACCGAATGGTGTCAGTCCTTGCTCACATGACAAGTCTAAAATGTGCTGCGTCAGTTAGGTTTTAGGATCCATTTATTTATTACCCACGCCGACCCTGCGGCCCCAAATGATGTAGGGCTAAAAATGGGCCGAGGGGATGCGAAAAGGGCTTGACGTCGTATCACAGCGTAAGACTATGTGCAGTTAGAATGCGAATTTACACTTGCCACGTGACTGGCATAACGAGTACTGACATCACTGCTGCTGGTGTAAAAGGAATAAAACTCGGTCGATTTTTTCTTACACTGCAATGGTCTGTGGGTGTAAGGTATTGGCTTCGGGATCATGGGTTCGAGACCCAATTCCATCGGAGATCCAGTGTGTATGTGGACCTGAAGCACGTTAAATCTGCAATAGAGATTGGTATGGCGTAGAAGTTTGGAGAGTGGAGTGCCAACTCAGGTGATTTTAGTGTCAACTGACGAGGTCCGTGCCAAAATAGCCTTTGTGTAGCTTCAAAGCAATGTTTTAATATAACAATATAGCGGAACATAACGAAAAAATTAAAAAACAGTGTTAAAGAATGAAAGGTTGTAGCCAACTCGGATGATCTTTTAAATTCATCTTAATTTTGTTAAGAAGGCTTCTAAATATGGCTGTAATCCGTAAGTTCTCTTCCATTGTCGTTGCAGACTAACTTCCTAGCGAAAAGTGTATTATACTGTTCATTCACATACTATATCCATTTTATTGATTATGTGGTCTTTAAAACAATTGAAGCAAAATGCTACGCTATACTGCTAGTTACATTTCACTGCACCTGTTGATCAAACCTTAGGGAGAAAAAAAAAAAAAAGGATTTTCCACGTGATCACAACAAATTAATACCCCAGGACTAAATACCACACCACCTGCAATACCGGAAATCTTTTTCTTCGGATTTTAAACCACCCTTTTTTTCTGCCCGAGGCTATCAGTGGATGTCTTGTCTTGAGGGCGCAAAAACCTGTTTGCGCGATTGAATTGCTAAGTGATCTGAATTTCTGCTTGCCGGTGAAACAAATCTGCATCAGAAGCGAAACTCGAGACATGCTTCATCTTATATCGTTTTCATGTCCTTTTCGAAGGACACGATGGAACCCTTGTGCCAGACGAGCGCGTCAGACACGAGTAGCCGCAGGCCATATTTTTTACTTGTGCTGCTGAGGTAATTGTTGGCGATGACCATTCTGCCAGCCTTGAACCCTGGAAGGAACACGATTCATATCTTGACCTCATCTTGGCGCGATTGTTAGAAGAAAAAACATTCATGCGAATAACTCGCTCTTACTTTTCCATTAAGCCAAAAAAAAGAAGAGGTAGATTTTCTCTTTCTAGGGTTTTCCCCCTCCCGTGAAGCTTGGTAGGTTTGTGGTCTAAAATTAATGGTTAAGTTGCCTCTCGTCCCATTGTTTATATAAAAGAAGGCCCTTCTGTTTTCTTTTTTTATATTATTTTAAGTATTATGTTTGCGATCAATGGGAACTTTCACTTGGCTATGCCAGAATTTTTTCTCTCTAATTGGCAACTTCGAATCGATGAATCGTCATTTGCCGTATATTTATTTTCGACGTATGCGAGCGAGAAAATTAAGGCGTTTCTGTGGAAGATGAATCGGAAAATATCGAGGTGGGTGGTTCTTAAAAATAAAAACTTTCTGTACTTGAATGCTGTTGTTGTCAAGTTAGAAACGAAAGTTTTTGAAGAAAGGAGGAGATAAAAAACCGGGTTTTTTTTTTCAGTGATTTGATTCATTTATAGAGGTTGCTGCAGCGAAAGGGGCGTGTTTAGAAATACCACCAGATGTAGAGATTTAAGGACGACTTTTCCTCGACTTTTACGACTTGGGACCCTGCGCACTTACGACCACAAAAATAAAACGTCTTATAAAATTTAATACTTGATGCTATGAAGCAGTAAATTGCTGTAAAGACTTAAATTGCTAATTAAATCAAAAGAAACAAAATTAAATAAATCTTCCCAATAAAAGCAATTGATTTTGTCAATTATAAATTTTTAAATTGGAAAGAAATCAGCAATAGACATTTTTTTTTTTTTTGAAATAGAAGGTTCAAAGCTATCCAAGAAATTTGCATACTGATAAAAAAAAAAAATCAGTATTTACCAGGAACCTTGGTGGGTCTTAGTGGCGGTAACTTCGGCGAAGGGGGCTTGGTTCGAGACCCGACTTTCAACGAACATCCGCTGAGAGTGCCGGCC
This sequence comes from Araneus ventricosus, assembly GCA_013235015.1. Taxonomy (NCBI): domain Eukaryota; kingdom Metazoa; phylum Arthropoda; class Arachnida; order Araneae; family Araneidae; genus Araneus; species Araneus ventricosus. The sequence goes on from BGPR01014476.1 coordinate 33,182, forward strand.
TGATACGTTCGAAGTCCGTTGGGATCTAACCCCTTTCGCCGCTGGTGTGGCATGGAACTTTGGAGAGTTGAGCGTCGTCTTGTGTGTTTTCTTATTATCTAGTCCCGGTGCAAGATAATTAGAGGCCCGTCTTTTAATAGCTCTTGCTTAACTTCAAAACAGGCGATAAATCTAGTCAACCAATCAGTTAACCCAAGTTCAATTTTAGATCTCCTGTAGAACCACACATGTAAAAGATGGAATTTGGTATTGAAAACTACTTCTTTAATGAGTTAAGTTTTTAATATAAAGTTGCTGGTTATTTCAGCCGTGCCATTTGCCAGTTTTTCCTTTGTTAAGCAAACGCAATGTGACTGATGCATTTTTGCTGGAAAAAAATGAATGATTTTTGATGCAAATCTCTTAAGATAGCATTCAAAAGACATTAATTTTATTTTCTTTTGTCGGAAATCTGTTGAGAAGTTCTCCAGTTGCGAATGCTATTATCTCCTGCTCATTTCTTTCGCGAGAATTCAGCATCTCGAAGAACTCATTCATTCGAGATTCATTAATTATAATTTGAATCGACTTTTTGCTCCAGTCTTTAATCATTCGAATTCTTTTATCTCTCTCGCTACCAATTTTTTTCCCCTTAAGAAATATTTTTTCCCTCCATAGCTGGCTCGATGTTCTCTTACATTTATTTCTTTCATTTTCTTTTTCGTTGTTTTTCTTTCAGCCACTTGTCTGGCCTTCTTTGACTTTACCACCAAACGATTTTGGAACGTCTTATATTGTACGCAGAATGGCAATATTCCAGCAGTGGACTGCCGTTGTTTGCCGGCACTTCCACGCGTATAAATGGGAAATTCGAATAAAAACAAATGGGTCATATTGTCAACACTGTTTCAATGCAGAAATTGCTACAATTCCGTTGATGTTAGACCAAGCCGGACATTATGATCATTTCTGAACATATTAATCATTCGTTTGCAATTTGTTTTTTAGTTGAATATTTCCTTGCATTACATTCCGCTTCATTTTCAAATATGAATTGTATGTCTTTCGTCTATATGCTTCGTTTCTTTTTATTGTTATTTCATCTTGTTTGTTTTCATAATTCGAAAATCTTATGCTATTTAGACCAGTTACGAGTAAAGGATTCTCTTTCATTTTATAATATAATTAACCATGGGAAGACTTGACTGAAATTTTGTCAAGATGTCCTGGGCTAAATATAACATCTAAAACAGGGAATTGCGTTCCCGACTGGAGGTCCTCATAACTTTGGGGCTTCCCAAAATTTTGAAAACGACTTCTTCATTGAAATTCTTCAATTTTTAACATTATTTGTTAAGGAAAAAAAAAACTTCAATAAATTTTCTGAATAATTGTTGTAAATTGAATTTCTCTTTGATCATAACTAATTGCTTAAGACTTCGTTTCTTAATTTTAATTTTTAATCATGGGGTCGAGAGAAAATGTTTTGGAAAAGGGGGGGGGGGGGGGCCAGCTAAAATTTTCTGCCCGAAAATGAACGTGATAGCCAATTTTTATTAGCCTATTAGGCTTAAAAAATACTTCTTCCCCTGTCTAAGAAGCCCTGGGCTAAATATAACATCTAGGCAAGTTGGCGCGGGCTTTCTATGGTTAATTATATTATCAAATGAAATATTAGAAAAACATAGGCATAACATATATACAAATTGGCATTTGTATATATACAATTAATTGACTTCATTATTTTGTTGGAAAAAATATTCCTTTAAATTTTTTTCACTGTAGATAATTTTTCTAGTAGAACCTGCTTCTTTATGCCCAACTTTTCTGTGTTCGTTCTTCACATTCTTATGGAACGCCCGAATTTGTCTTTACATCGCCAAACGTGTTTCCAAAGACACCAATCCACCCAGTCTGAAAAAATTCTTAAAATTCCTCATTCTAAGTTTCTAATTTTTATTTTCCTTTTTAAATACAGGATTGTATCACCATTAAGTAATTGTTTTCTTCTTTACATACTTGTCTGAGCAAGGCAAATGTTTTAATGTTGCAGATGACGTTAATTTCAGAGTTCATCGAATTTATAAAGCACGGTTATCATTTTATCTGATGCGATCAGACATTCCAGATTAGCCGGGACACGTCTTAGTTTCGATTTTGTCCCAACTTCAAAAAAAAATGTTCCAGCTTTATTCAAGTCTTAAATTAAGACGTCTTATTGTACCGTTTTTCACTATCAATTAGATAGTTTATACCCAAAATATTTTAAGAAGTTGACATTAAAATATTTGATTTTGTAAAAAGTTCCTTCATATTTTTCTTGCATGCAGTATAGTCGCTCATATTTTGGTGAATAGTGCTACATCAGTATCATAATTCCTTTATAAGCTCGTGATCATCAGTGGCAATGATGAAGTGACCAGACTTCCCGGATGAGCCACTAGTTTAGTTTAGAGAGATTAGCATGCAGTGGCGTAGCGATGGAGGAGCAGGGGGAGAGGGGTATAGATGCTCCGTGCGCCAGTCTTGAGGGGCGCCATGGAGACAAAACTATAGTGCGTTTATGTCATCTTTTAACGCAAATTCTGGTAATGGGGCGAAAAAATAAAGCCATGCCCCGGGCGTCACTTAGTTTCGCTACGCCACTGTTAACATGCCATTTTGAAGCTAAACGAGGACTGTTTTTCGACAGCCGTCGTAATTCAAACCGTGGTCAGATAACGAGGATAACATCCGAGGCGGCACCACTCTCCAAACTTCTGCACTTGACCAATGGGAGTTCATTTGACTTCGAAGGATTTAACTTGGATCAGGCCTGCATTCAAGGCGGACATTTCAAACCCACGGTCTTTCGGCCATCGGCATCTCCGATCTGCAAGAAGGAAACTGGGTTTTTGACATCGGTCGTCTTGAATAACTCCTTCATCTCCTTCTCCTAGACCGATATTAATTGATGGTAAGAACGTCTGGTTAATTCATCGCTGTGGCGAATTTATTTTTTTGAGTTTAAAAAACTTAATATAAATTTATATTGCTAGATGTTGGCAGTGCGAACGTAAAATGTTTGGAGAAACTGTTTCCGATATTTAAAATTCGAGCGATATTGTCCAAGTTTCCGTCCGTAGGTTTAACATAAAAACCTTCAAATGGTCTGATAGATCATTGAGAGTATAAAATGCAAATTATTTAATTTGACTGTAGTGGTGTGGGTGTAAAGATTCTAACGACACCAAAATCATTTACCAGGGTGACGTAAAGATGGTCAAAGAGTGATGCAAGAAAAAGCACGCGGGCTTTTTATATATTAGGTGTACATATAATTATTTAATTCACGTATTTCATTGAATTCCTATATGCTTGATTCATATGATGTTAAAAACATTTTTTCAAAAGTTGCTTTTGTGCCTTAAAACCTCAACAAAGCCAAAACAAATCATTATTTTCCTTTTCTACCCTCAGACGATCTTCGGAACGTTTTACGTCAACCACAGAATGGCAACATTCCAGACTGGCACTTCGAACGCGCGTAACTTGGAAATTCGAATAAAAATAAACGGGTCATATTGTCAGCATTGTCTCGCGTTGGTGGAAAGCATTTTTTTTATTTGTTTGTTTGTTCCACTCTCAACAATCGAGAACATGTTCTGATGAAACCCCCGTTTTCCCCAGATTTTTGTTTATTGGCTCTTCGCCTTTTGTTTTGGCCTTCGTAGAATTACTGCAGTTACGGTCGACATCCTCGGTAACTGATGTAACCCAGACTCGACCAGATTGACGTGAATGAGTTATTCCAGGGAATACGTCCGCATAGCGCGCTGAGTTTGGGTTATGTCGAAAGGTAATGGTGTTTTCGAGGAAGCTTGCAATTAAACAGTTAACCTCTCTCTTTTTAGTTTTGGGGTTTTTTTGGCCCTAAGGATTCGTTACTTTGTCGGGAAAAAAGTAAGCATTTTGTTTGGTGAAATGAATGAATGGATGCGTTTGCATTGTTTCGGCCGTGAATTGATGAGGCCGTTAAAAATGCTAAGTTCATTTCTGTTGATTCTTTTAATAAGGTGTTAATTATGTTAGGAGTGGAGCATAACGGATCGGGTCTTGTGGGAATTGTGAGTGTATTCGCTTTGTTTCATTGTTTTGGCAGAGTTGTTTGCCGTGCCGGTTTATGTAAAGTATTAAACAAAAGGGCGACAGGTAATGTTTTAAATAGAGTAAATTTTAAAGCTTTTGTATTTAGATGCATTATTTTCTCGAAATATCAAATTCAACTGCGATTTCGACATTTTTATAACGTGATGATGTTTCTTTTAATTTTTGTGAGGTAAACTAAATATAATGGAGATTTGAAAACAATTTACTACCGTTTGGAATTTTGATATGGTATTCTCAAAATGCATTATTCTTAAGGATTTCTTTTTCTCTATATAAAGATATGCGTACATTAAGTTTGGAGTCGCAGTGGCCTAGTGGTAAGGTCTTGTCTTGACCACAATTCAAAATTACGAGCTGCCTCTCAAAATAGCCCTCGTGTTGCTTCAAAACGGGACGTTAATTTTTCTAAACTAAACAAAAAAAATACTAAAGAAGGTTCATTTCATTTCTGGCATGTCATAAATTGACTTTTAAGTAAAGAGAGTCGAGCTATTGTACAGCAACAGTTGACTTAGGATGAAGATTATCTTGCTAAAAAGAAAACATCCTCCGTTTATAGTGATGATGATTAAAAGAATTTTTTAAACGTTTTTGTATTGTGGATACAACTGCCAAACTACAGTCAAACCTGTTTTTGTGCGGTAGATAGGGACAGCATAAAAGAAACCGCACACACAAAAAAAAAAAATCAGAAATTTTTATAAATACTTTTAACAGAATAATTTTTTACAACATATTAGAGAAAAAAAATTTATGCGGTGGAGAAGGGATCGCATAAAAAAAAAAAGTCGCACTTAGAAAATATGCCAAAGATTTACGAAATAGTGAGAGTGCTTTCAAACAAAATATATAATTAAATTACACATGGAAACATTTAAAAAATATTTAATTTCTCATTTTACACATGGAGAAATTTTCAAAATGCACATAATTCACTGCTACTCAGCGTAGTCCAAAACGCGCATCTTCTTGTGATGAACTGGTTCAAAATCGCCTTCGTCACTTGAAGATATTACAATTGATTTATTTTTTTGTTACCATAAAGTCGGTGATGTTGCAGTGTACATATGTACACTGATAGAAAACATTACAACGGTGTTATGATGCCAACACTGGAATTCATATACCGCACACAATAAATCGCACAAAAAAAATCGCATAGAAAAGGACCGCACAAAAACAGGTTTGACTGTATTTCACTCTGTTTCTAATTTTTTAGCACATTCGATAGTTTACATTTGTATCGACGCTATCTAAGAGCTAAAATTAGCTAGAGAAAACTTTAGGCTATCATGTGCCAACATGCATTTTGGCGCATATGTCCTTGGGTTATGAAGTTGTCTATGATATTGTTCTCATCCCCCAGATGATTTTAAAAATGTGCAATAATGTGAAATCCCCGATCGGTTGGTGATAATCCAAACCATCGAACCATTAGGCTCTGCAAACTATATTTTTGTCATTATCAAAGCATGCATCAAGAAGGTAACTGTTTCCGGACAAAACATTAAATTTGTACATAAATGAGCACATTTGGTTAAAGCAAATTTCTGAAAACAAATTTCATGGTATTTTCTTTAAATGTTAATACTGTGCAGTAAAATGCCCGATTTAATCACGATTGGCGAAAGCACATTTTAGTAAAGCAAGTGACGTAACTACTGTATTTTGTCAAGAATTTTTTAAGAGATTTCCATGCAAATTTAGCGCATTATTAATATAAAATAAAATGTCAAATTAAATCAATTAGAATTAAAAAAGGATGCCCACTATGGCCCGATTAGTTCACTCCGACGCGTCGTTAACTTGACGAAT
>BGPR01014477.1:0-12100 GCA_013235015.1 Araneus ventricosus
ATTCGTCAAGTTAACGACGCGTCGGAGTGAACTAATCGGGCCATAGTGGGCATCCTTTTTTAATTCTAATTGATTTAATTTGACATTTTATTTTATATTAATAATGCGCTAAATTTGCATGGAAATCTCTTAAAAAATTCTTGACAAAATACAGTAGTTACGTCACTTGCTTTACTAAAATGTGCTTTCGCCAATCGTGATTAAATCGGGCATTTTACTGCACAGTATTAACATTTAAAGAAAATACCATGAAATTTGTTTTCAGAAATTTGCTTTAACCAAATGTGCTCATTTATGTACAAATTTAATGTTTTGTCCGGAAACAGTTACCTTCTTGATGCATGCTTTGATAATGACAAAAATATAGTTTGCAGAGCCTAATGGTTCGATGGTTTGGATTATCACCAACCGATCGGGGATTTCACATTATTGCACATTTTTAAAATCATCTGGGGGATGAGAACAATATCATAGACAACTTCATAACCCAAGGACATATGCGCCAAAATGCATGTTGGCACATGATAGCCTAAAGTTTTCTCTAGCTAATTTTAGCTCTTAGATAGCGTCGATACAAATGTAAACTATCGAATGTGCTAAAAAATTAGAAACAGAGTGAAATACAGTCAAACCTGTTTTTGTGCGGTCCTTTTCTATGCGATTTTTTTTGTGCGATTTATTGTGTGCGGTATATGAATTCCAGTGTTGGCATCATAACACCGTTGTAATGTTTTCTATCAGTGTACATATGTACACTGCAACATCACCGACTTTATGGTAACAAAAAAATAAATCAATTGTAATATCTTCAAGTGACGAAGGCGATTTTGAACCAGTTCATCACAAGAAGATGCGCGTTTTGGACTACGCTGAGTAGCAGTGAATTATGTGCATTTTGAAAATTTCTCCATGTGTAAAATGAGAAATTAAATATTTTTTAAATGTTTCCATGTGTAATTTAATTATATATTTTGTTTGAAAGCACTCTCACTATTTCGTAAATCTTTGGCATATTTTCTAAGTGCGACTTTTTTTTTTTATGCGATCCCTTCTCCACCGCATAAATTTTTTTTCTCTAATATGTTGTAAAAAATTATTCTGTTAAAAGTATTTATAAAAATTTCTGATTTTTTTTTTTTGTGTGTGCGGTTTCTTTTATGCTGTCCCTATCTACCGCACAAAAACAGGTTTGACTGTAGTTTGGCAGTTGTATCCACAATACAAAAACGTTTAAAAAATTCTTTTAATCATCATCACTATAAACGGAGGATGTTTTCTTTTTAGCAAGATAATCTTCATCCTAAGTCAACTGTTGCTGTACAATAGCTCGACTCTCTTTACTTAAAAGTCAATTTATGACATGCCAGAAATGAAATGAACCTTCTTTAGTATTTTTTTTGTTTAGTTTAGAAAAATTAACGTCCCGTTTTGAAGCAACACGAGGGCTATTTTGAGAGGCAGCTCGTAATTTTGAATTGTGGTCAAGACAAGACCTTACCACTAGGCCACTGCGACTCCAAACTTAATGTACGCATATCTTTATATAGAGAAAAAGAAATCCTTAAGAATAATGCATTTTGAGAATACCATATCAAAATTCCAAACGGTAGTAAATTGTTTTCAAATCTCCATTATATTTAGTTTACCTCACAAAAATTAAAAGAAACATCATCACGTTATAAAAATGTCGAAATCGCAGTTGAATTTGATATTTCGAGAAAATAATGCATCTAAATACAAAAGCTTTAAAATTTACTCTATTTAAAACATTACCTGTCGCCCTTTTGTTTAATACTTTACATAAACCGGCACGGCAAACAACTCTGCCAAAACAATGAAACAAAGCGAATACACTCACAATTCCCACAAGACCCGATCCGTTATGCTCCACTCCTAACATAATTAACACCTTATTAAAAGAATCAACAGAAATGAACTTAGCATTTTTAACGGCCTCATCAATTCACGGCCGAAACAATGCAAACGCATCCATTCATTCATTTCACCAAACAAAATGCTTACTTTTTTCCCGACAAAGTAACGAATCCTTAGGGCCAAAAAAACCCCAAAACTAAAAAGAGAGAGGTTAACTGTTTAATTGCAAGCTTCCTCGAAAACACCATTACCTTTCGACATAACCCAAACTCAGCGCGCTATGCGGACGTATTCCCTGGAATAACTCATTCACGTCAATCTGGTCGAGTCTGGGTTACATCAGTTACCGAGGATGTCGACCGTAACTGCAGTAATTCTACGAAGGCCAAAACAAAAGGCGAAGAGCCAATAAACAAAAATCTGGGGAAAACGGGGGTTTCATCAGAACATGTTCTCGATTGTTGAGAGTGGAACAAACAAACAAATAAAAAAAATGCTTTCCACCAACGCGAGACAATGCTGACAATATGACCCGTTTATTTTTATTCGAATTTCCAAGTTACGCGCGTTCGAAGTGCCAGTCTGGAATGTTGCCATTCTGTGGTTGACGTAAAACGTTCCGAAGATCGTCTGAGGGTAGAAAAGGAAAATAATGATTTGTTTTGGCTTTGTTGAGGTTTTAAGGCACAAAAGCAACTTTTGAAAAAATGTTTTTAACATCATATGAATCAAGCATATAGGAATTCAATGAAATACGTGAATTAAATAATTATATGTACACCTAATATATAAAAAGCCCGCGTGCTTTTTCTTGCATCACTCTTTGACCATCTTTACGTCACCCTGGTAAATGATTTTGGTGTCGTTAGAATCTTTACACCCACACCACTACAGTCAAATTAAATAATTTGCATTTTATACTCTCAATGATCTATCAGACCATTTGAAGGTTTTTATGTTAAACCTACGGACGGAAACTTGGACAATATCGCTCGAATTTTAAATATCGGAAACAGTTTCTCCAAACATTTTACGTTCGCACTGCCAACATCTAGCAATATAAATTTATATTAAGTTTTTTAAACTCAAAAAAATAAATTCGCCACAGCGATGAATTAACCAGACGTTCTTACCATCAATTAATATCGGTCTAGGAGAAGGAGATGAAGGAGTTATTCAAGACGACCGATGTCAAAAACCCAGTTTCCTTCTTGCAGATCGGAGATGCCGATGGCCGAAAGACCGTGGGTTTGAAATGTCCGCCTTGAATGCAGGCCTGATCCAAGTTAAATCCTTCGAAGTCAAATGAACTCCCATTGGTCAAGTGCAGAAGTTTGGAGAGTGGTGCCGCCTCGGATGTTATCCTCGTTATCTGACCACGGTTTGAATTACGACGGCTGTCGAAAAACAGTCCTCGTTTAGCTTCAAAATGGCATGTTAACAGTGGCGTAGCGAAACTAAGTGACGCCCGGGGCATGGCTTTATTTTTTCGCCCCATTACCAGAATTTGCGTTAAAAGATGACATAAACGCACTATAGTTTTGTCTCCATGGCGCCCCTCAAGACTGGCGCACGGAGCATCTATACCCCTCTCCCCCTGCTCCTCCATCGCTACGCCACTGCATGCTAATCTCTCTAAACTAAACTAGTGGCTCATCCGGGAAGTCTGGTCACTTCATCATTGCCACTGATGATCACGAGCTTATAAAGGAATTATGATACTGATGTAGCACTATTCACCAAAATATGAGCGACTATACTGCATGCAAGAAAAATATGAAGGAACTTTTTACAAAATCAAATATTTTAATGTCAACTTCTTAAAATATTTTGGGTATAAACTATCTAATTGATAGTGAAAAACGGTACAATAAGACGTCTTAATTTAAGACTTGAATAAAGCTGGAACATTTTTTTTTGAAGTTGGGACAAAATCGAAACTAAGACGTGTCCCGGCTAATCTGGAATGTCTGATCGCATCAGATAAAATGATAACCGTGCTTTATAAATTCGATGAACTCTGAAATTAACGTCATCTGCAACATTAAAACATTTGCCTTGCTCAGACAAGTATGTAAAGAAGAAAACAATTACTTAATGGTGATACAATCCTGTATTTAAAAAGGAAAATAAAAATTAGAAACTTAGAATGAGGAATTTTAAGAATTTTTTCAGACTGGGTGGATTGGTGTCTTTGGAAACACGTTTGGCGATGTAAAGACAAATTCGGGCGTTCCATAAGAATGTGAAGAACGAACACAGAAAAGTTGGGCATAAAGAAGCAGGTTCTACTAGAAAAATTATCTACAGTGAAAAAAATTTAAAGGAATATTTTTTCCAACAAAATAATGAAGTCAATTAATTGTATATATACAAATGCCAATTTGTATATATGTTATGCCTATGTTTTTCTAATATTTCATTTGATAATATAATTAACCATAGAAAGCCCGCGCCAACTTGCCTAGATGTTATATTTAGCCCAGGGCTTCTTAGACAGGGGAAGAAGTATTTTTTAAGCCTAATAGGCTAATAAAAATTGGCTATCACGTTCATTTTCGGGCAGAAAATTTTAGCTGGCCCCCCCCCCCCCCCTTTTCCAAAACATTTTCTCTCGACCCCATGATTAAAAATTAAAATTAAGAAACGAAGTCTTAAGCAATTAGTTATGATCAAAGAGAAATTCAATTTACAACAATTATTCAGAAAATTTATTGAAGTTTTTTTTTTCCTTAACAAATAATGTTAAAAATTGAAGAATTTCAATGAAGAAGTCGTTTTCAAAATTTTGGGAAGCCCCAAAGTTATGAGGACCTCCAGTCGGGAACGCAATTCCCTGTTTTAGATGTTATATTTAGCCCAGGACATCTTGACAAAATTTCAGTCAAGTCTTCCCATGGTTAATTATATTATAAAATGAAAGAGAATCCTTTACTCGTAACTGGTCTAAATAGCATAAGATTTTCGAATTATGAAAACAAACAAGATGAAATAACAATAAAAAGAAACGAAGCATATAGACGAAAGACATACAATTCATATTTGAAAATGAAGCGGAATGTAATGCAAGGAAATATTCAACTAAAAAACAAATTGCAAACGAATGATTAATATGTTCAGAAATGATCATAATGTCCGGCTTGGTCTAACATCAACGGAATTGTAGCAATTTCTGCATTGAAACAGTGTTGACAATATGACCCATTTGTTTTTATTCGAATTTCCCATTTATACGCGTGGAAGTGCCGGCAAACAACGGCAGTCCACTGCTGGAATATTGCCATTCTGCGTACAATATAAGACGTTCCAAAATCGTTTGGTGGTAAAGTCAAAGAAGGCCAGACAAGTGGCTGAAAGAAAAACAACGAAAAAGAAAATGAAAGAAATAAATGTAAGAGAACATCGAGCCAGCTATGGAGGGAAAAAATATTTCTTAAGGGGAAAAAAATTGGTAGCGAGAGAGATAAAAGAATTCGAATGATTAAAGACTGGAGCAAAAAGTCGATTCAAATTATAATTAATGAATCTCGAATGAATGAGTTCTTCGAGATGCTGAATTCTCGCGAAAGAAATGAGCAGGAGATAATAGCATTCGCAACTGGAGAACTTCTCAACAGATTTCCGACAAAAGAAAATAAAATTAATGTCTTTTGAATGCTATCTTAAGAGATTTGCATCAAAAATCATTCATTTTTTTCCAGCAAAAATGCATCAGTCACATTGCGTTTGCTTAACAAAGGAAAAACTGGCAAATGGCACGGCTGAAATAACCAGCAACTTTATATTAAAAACTTAACTCATTAAAGAAGTAGTTTTCAATACCAAATTCCATCTTTTACATGTGTGGTTCTACAGGAGATCTAAAATTGAACTTGGGTTAACTGATTGGTTGACTAGATTTATCGCCTGTTTTGAAGTTAAGCAAGAGCTATTAAAAGACGGGCCTCTAATTATCTTGCACCGGGACTAGATAATAAGAAAACACACAAGACGACGCTCAACTCTCCAAAGTTCCATGCCACACCAGCGGCGAAAGGGGTTAGATCCCAACGGACTTCGAACGTATCAGGCCGGCACTCTCAGCGGATGTTCGTTGAAAGTCGGGTCTCGAACCAAGCCCCCTTCGCCGAAGTTACCGCCACTAAGACCCACCAAGGTTCCTGGTAAATACTGATTTTTTTTTTTTATCAGTATGCAAATTTCTTGGATAGCTTTGAACCTTCTATTTCAAAAAAAAAAAAAATGTCTATTGCTGATTTCTTTCCAATTTAAAAATTTATAATTGACAAAATCAATTGCTTTTATTGGGAAGATTTATTTAATTTTGTTTCTTTTGATTTAATTAGCAATTTAAGTCTTTACAGCAATTTACTGCTTCATAGCATCAAGTATTAAATTTTATAAGACGTTTTATTTTTGTGGTCGTAAGTGCGCAGGGTCCCAAGTCGTAAAAGTCGAGGAAAAGTCGTCCTTAAATCTCTACATCTGGTGGTATTTCTAAACACGCCCCTTTCGCTGCAGCAACCTCTATAAATGAATCAAATCACTGAAAAAAAAAACCCGGTTTTTTATCTCCTCCTTTCTTCAAAAACTTTCGTTTCTAACTTGACAACAACAGCATTCAAGTACAGAAAGTTTTTATTTTTAAGAACCACCCACCTCGATATTTTCCGATTCATCTTCCACAGAAACGCCTTAATTTTCTCGCTCGCATACGTCGAAAATAAATATACGGCAAATGACGATTCATCGATTCGAAGTTGCCAATTAGAGAGAAAAAATTCTGGCATAGCCAAGTGAAAGTTCCCATTGATCGCAAACATAATACTTAAAATAATATAAAAAAAGAAAACAGAAGGGCCTTCTTTTATATAAACAATGGGACGAGAGGCAACTTAACCATTAATTTTAGACCACAAACCTACCAAGCTTCACGGGAGGGGGAAAACCCTAGAAAGAGAAAATCTACCTCTTCTTTTTTTTGGCTTAATGGAAAAGTAAGAGCGAGTTATTCGCATGAATGTTTTTTCTTCTAACAATCGCGCCAAGATGAGGTCAAGATATGAATCGTGTTCCTTCCAGGGTTCAAGGCTGGCAGAATGGTCATCGCCAACAATTACCTCAGCAGCACAAGTAAAAAATATGGCCTGCGGCTACTCGTGTCTGACGCGCTCGTCTGGCACAAGGGTTCCATCGTGTCCTTCGAAAAGGACATGAAAACGATATAAGATGAAGCATGTCTCGAGTTTCGCTTCTGATGCAGATTTGTTTCACCGGCAAGCAGAAATTCAGATCACTTAGCAATTCAATCGCGCAAACAGGTTTTTGCGCCCTCAAGACAAGACATCCACTGATAGCCTCGGGCAGAAAAAAAGGGTGGTTTAAAATCCGAAGAAAAAGATTTCCGGTATTGCAGGTGGTGTGGTATTTAGTCCTGGGGTATTAATTTGTTGTGATCACGTGGAAAATCCTTTTTTTTTTTTTTCTCCCTAAGGTTTGATCAACAGGTGCAGTGAAATGTAACTAGCAGTATAGCGTAGCATTTTGCTTCAATTGTTTTAAAGACCACATAATCAATAAAATGGATATAGTATGTGAATGAACAGTATAATACACTTTTCGCTAGGAAGTTAGTCTGCAACGACAATGGAAGAGAACTTACGGATTACAGCCATATTTAGAAGCCTTCTTAACAAAATTAAGATGAATTTAAAAGATCATCCGAGTTGGCTACAACCTTTCATTCTTTAACACTGTTTTTTAATTTTTTCGTTATGTTCCGCTATATTGTTATATTAAAACATTGCTTTGAAGCTACACAAAGGCTATTTTGGCACGGACCTCGTCAGTTGACACTAAAATCACCTGAGTTGGCACTCCACTCTCCAAACTTCTACGCCATACCAATCTCTATTGCAGATTTAACGTGCTTCAGGTCCACATACACACTGGATCTCCGATGGAATTGGGTCTCGAACCCATGATCCCGAAGCCAATACCTTACACCCACAGACCATTGCAGTGTAAGAAAAAATCGACCGAGTTTTATTCCTTTTACACCAGCAGCAGTGATGTCAGTACTCGTTATGCCAGTCACGTGGCAAGTGTAAATTCGCATTCTAACTGCACATAGTCTTACGCTGTGATACGACGTCAAGCCCTTTTCGCATCCCCTCGGCCCATTTTTAGCCCTACATCATTTGGGGCCGCAGGGTCGGCGTGGGTAATAAATAAATGGATCCTAAAACCTAACTGACGCAGCACATTTTAGACTTGTCATGTGAGCAAGGACTGACACCATTCGGTGAGCAAGAAAAAATAAATTGAACTTAATTTTTCAAAATTTTAATACTATGGATTTAAATTTTTTTCTCAGAATAATTTGCATTAATAAAAAAATTACACACGCACACATGCGTCAGCGTCTTTGGAGTAACAAATCTGTAATTACATTCTTTGAAGATTCATTATACATTATTCCTGTATTTTTATTTTACGATTAAAGTTATCACTCGCTTTTCATTCAAAAGAGAAGGTTTGAACAAATTTGTTCACATTTTACTATAAATTTCAATTCATTCATTATTCAGAAAAATGTTAGCTTAATTATTAATTTTGATTTGAATTGTAAGATATCACAAGAATTTCAGGTCAAATGTTCCATAAATGTCAATGGTTCCATAAAAAATGTAAAACAACTGAAATTTCAATGACACACTAAAACTTTGCTTGAAAATAAACAAGCCTGACTAATCAAAAGATCCTTTAAAATTAATTCATTTACTATAGAAAATACTGAGGAAAGAATAAAGGTAAAAAATTACATTTCGACAAGAATAGTCTTACATTCACTAAAGATACAAAACATCGCTAGCTCCACAGGTATTCCTTGTTAAACTATAAAATTTCAGAATAGAAATTTCATTTTACAGTGCTGATAAATTTAGGAACAAAGGTCATTTAATTATCATTGACAGACACTCCCGGTATCGTTAATAAACCAATTTCTGCTATACAAGTCAGTACATGTCCTATTTTGACACAGTCCAAATCTAGCGTCTTGCAGCAAAAACGCACAGAAAGACAATTCAAATTCCATAGAACAAAATTACCCATATCATGCAGTATATCACCCACTTCCATCCCCATATCATCCACGAATACGCCATGGTACATGAGAAATAGTGTCCTACATCATGACCTGAAAACTGATAAAATTGAAGACTACATCCAGAAGATGTCTAGGAGCTTCTTCAACCAAATCAAGTGTCGTTCTAACCCAACCATCAGCTGTCAAACATTCTTCGCCCTCAATGTAGGGTTGGTTGGTTGAGGTTTAATGGCGCAAGATCCATTTTTGGCTAAACTGCGCCAATCAAAAGGTAAAATTCAACAGAGTGGTACTAAAAACTTTAAAATTCAATGAAAATGTAAAAAAATTGTTTGAAATGATATCTCATATGTTATGTACAAAAAGCAAAAAACAAGTTAAAAGGACTAAATGCTCGTAAAAAAAACCCAATGGTCTTTAAAAAATTAAAAATATTTGGATGGTATTTCTCACCCACCAAGTCTTGCAACGTTGAATTAAAATGGTACTCACGATAACATTTAAAAGGAGGGCATTCAATTAAAATATGATTGGCAGTAAAATCTACATGACATGTGGGGCCCACAATGTCATGCATACCCATACCACTGCCAAATGGTCCTTTCTCCTTAAACGATCCAATTTGAGCTGAATTCTTTTGTTTGAAGTCTTTTATTGCAGCCTCAAAATTAGTCAAACCTTTTTCGACTCACTCCTACACCTGATTTTTAAGTTCGGTTAAATTTCCGATGTTTTAGCAAGGTCTCGTTTTACACTCGGGTTGAGGATCAGGGCGTAGGCATACAAATGAATATCCAAGTTAAGAAGGCAATTTCAATTTTTTTTGCGCTAATCCGTCATTTTTGTATAATTTTTCCTTTGTCATTTCAAAGGTTAAAAGATCTTTTCTAAAATGTCACAGATATGTTTCTTTTTTAAGTCCATGGTCTGCTTTTTCAGCACGATAGTGCGCATCATTCATGGGGATCTTATAAACATCACGTTTTTCCTCCATGTTTTTTTACAACAGCATTTGCAAAAATCACTTTACACACTTATGAAGGTCCAAAAAGAAATAAATAGTGTATAAAAAGAAGTTTATTGTATTAACGATGGTAATAAAGTATTACAATAGCGAAAGTGGCAACGAAAAACTTCCCATCAGGAAAAGAGGAAATACTATATTGCTAGAGATAAGTACACTAAGCATTGTTAAATTATTTTCAAGCTTTTTTTTTCAACTGTACATAAAACGTCAAAAGCAATAACTTACATTTCACAATGGAAGCTAACCTTAAACTTTTATTCACATTCCTTGTTTTAAAACTGACCACTAAAAAACGTATAATTCAAACAACAACAATTAAGTTACTTAGTAACAATAAGATAGAAACATCGAGAATACTACAAAAAGCAATGCCATGTTTCGAAACGTGTAGATTTGTAAGTGTAGATTTCGATACATTTAGATTTTGTAAAATTGGGAACTTTCTAAAATCGAGTTTTACTTTCAAAGTATTAACGCCATAAATGAATCACAATAAACAATAAAAAAATAAATGAATTAAATAGTAATTAATGATTTAGTCTTGTGTTGATTCAATTTATGAAAACGCAAACGGACAAAGCCAGTCGAGTGGACCATTGGACAATCAATCACTCTGAAAGTGTCAGCTAAACGAGGTGGAAATCATAATTACGGAGCAATTTTTCAATGAAATGAAGAAAGTTTTAATCGTACCATACAAAATTTACTATTACAGTAAATAATGAATTCCGTCGCTTAACAAGTAACGTACAGTGGAATCTCCCTATAATGAAATTGCTTGGTTCCAATTGAAAAATTCGTTATAGAGAAAATTTCGTTATACGGAGATTAGAGATTTTTGCAGTTATTTAAGTAAATGTGTTACAAACTTTTCAATAGGCGCGATAAGTTCAAATGTATTTAATTATGATTTTCAATTAAAAATGAAGTAATATATGTTATAAATTTGTTAAAATTATACTAATTTTTATTGTATAAATAAAATGCTCAAAAGTTAAGACAATTCACCAATTTAGAGAATAGTATGTACTTACGTTTATTTTACTTGAAAAATTCCGTTATTTTACATTTCTTTGCATTTCGTGATGTTAAATTTTCAGAAAAATTTTCACATTTTAAGAGTGAGTGGTTCCAGAAACAGGCACGTGTGAGCGAATTGGTTGCACAGAAATTATCAACTTTCTTCAAAAATGACAAAAATCGAAAAGATACACCTCTGAAAAAATTCGTTATAGGGAGACAACTACTTCGTTATATGGGAATATTTTGAACGTTATTTAACATTCGGATTAAAAATTTCGGTATAGGGAGAAATTCGAGGTAGAGAGACTTCGTTGTAGAGAGACTACTGTATCTCAATTTTTTTTAAATTTCAAAGAGGAAGATTCAAATGAATTTTTCGGAACCAATAACGAATATTTCTGAATTTTTTCAAAGATCTACTATAAACACGAGACTACATGTTCCAACCAGACGTGAAAAAACTTCAGAAATATCCGTTATTGGTTCCGAAAAATTCATTTGAATATTCCTCTTTGAAATTTTTAAAAATTGAGATAGGTGCTGTTGCTTGTTAAGCGACGATTTGGTATATGGAAGGGCAAAAAGGAAACGGGAATAGGTATGTGGCACGGTTTGGGAAAAAAAACAGGCGGAACCGAAACGTGCCGCTTTATGACAAATTTTGCAAAATCCTTCCAATTGCTGCCATTCTTCAAAGCTCATTTGTGGCTCATTACGAAATGAATATTCTACTACGCAGAACAAACCTTAATTTTAGAAACATTTTAATATTGCAATATTTACATATAGATGACGAACGTTAAGAACATGCGTTTAAAAATCATTGCTTAGGAGGTCTAGTTTAGTTGCATTAAACGTCCCGCGTGCAAAGACGAGGGCTGAAGTGCCTCTCAAGTTTGAAACCGTAACCGGATGACGAGAACGACACCCAAGTTCCCTCTAAATTTCGAGGCCGCACCACAGGGAGGAGGAGGTATGACATTCAACGTCAGAACTAACATACAACAGGTTCACATATACGGTGGATCCTTGATGGAATCGGGTATCGAGCCCGAGACCTCACG
>BGPR01014477.1:21989-33194 GCA_013235015.1 Araneus ventricosus
TATATGATCTTCTTTTCATTACAGTATTTAAAGGATTAGCCATTTTTTTCCGAATGAGAATTATTTCCACAAGTCAGTTATAAGTAGTTGCGAAATAACAGTTAAATGCCTGTTTTTTTATATCAGGATTCAAAGTTATAATAAAATATCTGTTTTTAGCAGTATTAACAAAATTGCAATTAAATATCTCGCCATTACCAAAATGACTCAAATGTTTTAATGGTGAAAAACTCGCCATTGACTCGCCGAGCATTGAAACCATTAAAACGGCCATCATCTTTAAACGGATTCAAAAATTCCTGACATATACGTTGTTTTTTTATGATTTCAAGGAACCTTCATGACATATCCGAAAAAAATTGAACAACACGTTTGATCATGAGTGTGTAACAAACGAATTTAGAGATGAACAGACGGAATTCCGAACGGAAGAGGACCTCGCTTCGTTCTGCCACTAATGGAGTTTTTCGTTCAGTGTGATAGGCAATGAGTCTGTTAAAAATATATATCAGAGGGAAGCGTTGTGTGTGCAATTTTCGTCTACCAAAGAGCAATTCCAGTCGCCAAAAGTCTGTAGCACATGACGCATCGAGACAGAACAGAGCGCCGTCTCTTACCTCCGTACCCGTGACCAGACCGGTCACTGAACGGTTTGATGGGAAGACATTTTAGTTAAGAGAACAAAGAAAAACAGACAAAAACAAACAAAAAAAAGAGAGAATTACACTATGTGCAACACAGGCATTTTCACTTTTACACTATTAGTTCGTATTAGTAGTCTTTTCTTTAGATGTTGTTTTACTTTTCTTTTTTGAAGGATGGAAGGGGGGATGTCTGGTCATTTGGAGCTTGTTGGTGGAGCTCGCTGGAAAGTTGAAAGCTAGGGAGGCCAGAAGAGATCTCTGTTTTCACTTATGAAATTACGAATTTTCTGCCTGGAGACGAGGTTATTGGCGACTCTTTTCAGCCATTCTTGTTCGAAGTTTGGCGCTGGCTTCCTCATATGCCAAGACACTGTATAGATACACTCCGTGGCATAGTGAAGTGCCGTGCCAACTCCACCACAGCTGCAATGATCGCTGTCAGACAGGTGAAACTTTTTGAGGTAGGCAGGGAAAGGTCCATGTTGAGAGAAGACTATAACATCCTCTCTAATGCAGTTACTGCGTCGGAGACAAACTGAGGTCATGATGTTATAGATTTTCCTGACTGTATCGCCATTGTCCCACGAAGTTTGCAATTCCTCAAGTATGCTCTTTCGGAGGAGGCCTTTTATGTGTGGTTTAGGAAGCTTAGTAAGCGAATAGGGTTGCCCATGTTGCTTTGCGTCTTTTGCCAGTTGGTCTGCAGCTCTCTCATTGTCTATATTGCCTGCATGCGCTTTAACCCGCGAGACTGTTATCCTTCGATTTGTCAGGAGG
Source organism: Araneus ventricosus (assembly GCA_013235015.1). Lineage (NCBI taxonomy): Eukaryota > Metazoa > Arthropoda > Arachnida > Araneae > Araneidae > Araneus > Araneus ventricosus. The sequence continues at coordinate 23,411 of BGPR01014477.1, forward strand.
ATTTTGAAAATTTGTCTTGCTGTTTGGTTTGTGCTCTTTGAATTGGAAGATGTCACGATACTTGCTCTATTATCTACGTGCATTTTAAAGGTATTATGGTTTGGCAGATGCGTATATTACTGCTTCGTGAAGTGCAGTGAGTTCAGCTTGAAATACGGTGTTGTTGTCGTTGAGTTTAGCAGACCACTGGCAGGCCCAGATGTCATTGGTCGAGACGCAGAAGGCAGCTCCAACTCCGTGTTCGGTTTTCGAGCCATCTGTGAAAATATTTATAAAGTCATTTCGGGCTATATTTGCTTCTCCGTCTTCTAAAGAGATTTGGTTCGGTTTGAGATGCTCTGAAGGATGAATGGACCGGCCTGTAGCCTTCATCTCCAGATCTTGCGGTTGGATATCTGGAATGTTAGCGGGAAGAGAGATTCTTAGGCGATAAATTGATGCAAATCTGACTTCGAACTGTAATTGCATGTGTAGGGGTGGGATGCCGAGTATCGTTGGTAACACAATCCCCTTTGGGGTAGTGCTATATTCTCCGGATCTGTAGAGCAGGAATGACCTTTGAATCGAAGAAAGTTTCCTCTTCATTCTGTATGTTGGATTGAGACACCAAGCTGAAGATCCGTGGGCCAGCATTCTCTCAACATCGTTTTATAGAGTACACATTAATACAACCGGCCAGACAGGATTTCCGACATCGAGGAAGGAGAACTACGTCACCGTCAGAGCCACACCCGATTGGTTTGAATTTTCGCTGCTGACAGTTTTCCGTCACTATCATGTGCATTTAAAAGCCGATTGAACACAGTCCACGATTACCTGCATCCTGCCTGACCTGTTGTCTCAATGCGTCACGTGTTACAAACTCTTGGCGAGTGGAATTGCCCCTTGGTAGACGAAAATGCACACACAACGCTGCAGTCTGATATAGCCTTGAAAGAATCTATGTAAATATGGGCCGCTTTGTGGTTTCTTATTATAGTAGTAAAACTTGACTATGCATTTCGGGAAAAGTTCCGACTGATGAATTCGGGAGTAGTGCTGGGTCGCGGAAAATCCTTAGGTTGCTCCATGTCATTTCCCATTCCTCGAATTACTTATGGGAGACATTGGGAGGAATTTCCAACTTTCCCGCCTGATGTCAAATACACGACAGATTGAGATATGTTATAAGAAGGGTCTTAAGTACGATGTTCGTCAGCAAATAAGAGTGTCGAGGCTTCTCATAAATTCATACGAGAAACCAATTACCCATGTCATTTCCCATTCCTCGAATTACTTATGGGAGGCATTGCGAGGAATTTCCAACTTTCCCGCTTGATGTCAAATACACTACAGATTGAGATATGTTATAAGAAGGGTCTGAAGTACGATGTTCATCAGTAAATAAGAGTGTCGAGGCTTCTCATAAATTCAGACGAAAAACCATTACTCTAAAACCTGTAGTGGCGTTAAAGCCCACCCGACAGGCCTACTGTACAAAGGGAGGGGGGTGTAATGATGATCCTCTCAAATTTTTGCCAATCTTTATTATCTACTAGCTGTTACCTGCGACTTCGTGCGCGAAGAATTTGAATTATAATTTTTTTTAAATTCACGAATGTAAATGTTGTTGAAAGGGGAAATTAAAAGTTTTGACGGTTGATAATACATAATTGGACGACTAACAGGAGTGTATGCTGCTATAGTTAGGTAATTTGTTTATCTATGCTAACACACTTTTCTATACTACGTTTTTTGTTTTACGTTTTTTGCACGAATGTAAAAGTTCTGTGGTCTGAACACACGTGAACATGCCACATATAGTTGCCCATGGGAAAAATATGGATTTTCCAAATGTACGCTTTCCCCTTTGAGTGTCTGGCCCTGAACTTGGGAAATGCTAATTTTAAAGGGAAACTTTAAAATTTACTTAATTTACTTAATTTTACCTTTTGAACTTGGATGAAAAATGCTTCGGTATTATCGGAATGCGTGCAATTAAAACACTCTCTCGTTTTAAACACTCTCACGACGTTTGGACCTAGGTGTGCAATTTGTAACCGTGCTCAGTCTCAATACATCGAGGTTATGTATCAATAGTACTGGCACACCGACTTTTAATCTCAGCTTGTCGGAAGAGTACCCCTGACAATTCTAAAGAGTTGAAGAACTTGTTATCTGTTATATGAAGAAGTTGATATTAATTATTATTGCCCATTACATACATGTAGATATTCTATAATACCTCCCTACATTTGTGACATATTTTTTTATTTATCTGACCTAAACTTTCATTAATCAGTGCCAAAAGTACCAATTTAACAACCATTCTCTATTCCTCATATATTCTCCGTTACTGTAAATTACATCATTGTACTCACTGGTATCATCAGGCCCTTATAATCTGTGGAATATACCATCCATACCAAACTCTTGCAGCTATATCATATCTATCAATAGATTTCTGTCCCGATGTCAATTTATCGACAGCTTCTTGAATAAAATCTGATATGGAAAAGATACAAATATAAATAACTAAAATTAAATAGACTGCAAACTCGAAAAATGAAAATCAAGCGTCGAGTTTAGTAATTTCACTTATTATTCCATAAATAAATTATTTGCTTATTTTCTCAGAAAGATCACATAATCGCGGTTTGCTTTATGATCACATTAAAAACAAGTTATTCCACGTGTAGTTTGACTGTGAAAGCGTAACAAACAGACAGACAGACACTCTCATTTAGTATTTATTGCATTATTATCTCATTAGTAGTTATTGCATTTCTTTCTTTCTCATTTAATACATTATTAAGGATTTATTATTTCTTAGGAAACGCAGGTAAAAATGAGAGGTAATATGAACTGCGGTGATTTTTTAACCTAATTAAATAAGCTTTAGAATTCTTTAAGAACCAATGAAAACATTGCCAGACGATATTTGAAAAAAATAAACAGAAAAAATAATGCAAAGCAATTACACCGTTGCCTAGCAACTCATCAGTATCAACTCTAGTATCATTAAATTTGATTTATTTTAAAATCGTCTGCGTGTCAACTTTTTATTAAATTTTGAAAAATTAATAAAAATTGAAGGAAAAATGTCACGGATATAAAATTGATATCATTAAAAAGGTAAAATTTTGAACTTTAAGTTAGTATAAAAATAATTTTCGGGGGATAATTTGTTCCGAACTTACAGCGGAAAAACGGTTTCGGTTACTTTTTAATTAACTGACTGTTTAATTAACTTTTGCGCTTTAAAAAGTTGACAGTAATCTTACCCTTGTCTTAATTAATAACTGTGCAAAGTTTGGTTGAAATCAGTGCCGTGGTTTAGGAGGAGATGTGGAACATAGGTACAAACATACAAACCCACAATGGCTTTTATTTATATTAAGATTAGTTGATAGCCGCTATTGCTTGAACGGGATACTAAATTTGCCCCGACAGGGCGGGGGCCACAGCATCCCAGACAGGGGCTCTGGCACCTCGGTACCCCCACTGGCGCCACCCTGTCTAAAACCGTGAAATTTTCGAAAATGTTTTAGTATTTTCACCTCAGTAATATATCTACACTGTAAAAAAAATCCCGTAAAATTTACGGTTTTAAACTGGCAGCAGGGTTGGTTGTGCAAAACCGTAAAAGTTACGAAGTAAATCCGTAGGCAAAACGGTTTTTTACCGTATGAAATCAAGTTTTCTCCGTAAAAATTAAGTCATCGAAGTAAGTGACGTCATCGACTGAGTTGAGTTGTTTTTCTGCTTCTGTTCGAGTTGAGCTGAAATGTGCTGATGTCTATTATCAATTAGGAATATTAATTAATCAAGGCTTAATTATTAATTTCAACTAGTTTAATTTTTAATTGAACTTACTTGGACGATTTCGATGCAAGATGGTGACAAAACTTCTAACTCCTCCGAGCCGGGGATCGAAACCGCGTTCATAGAAATAAAAGGCAGTCGCTCTAACCACTAAACCACCGGAGACTTCATAAAATAAAAAAAAATAATCTATTTGAGTTTTAAAGTCACTATAGCTCTAGTGGCGCCACCTAGTGGTGTAAAAATCAACTATTGCCAGAACACGTGTTTTAAGGTTACGGAGATGGAACCTATTAAAAACATGAAATGAATGCAATAAAATTACATTTAAGAAAAGGGAAAGTTATCGTACGGAAAGCAATACCGTATGACGAAAAATAGAATTTGAACTGACGGTTTTAAACCGTTTATGGCTGGAGCGAAAAACGGTGAAAAACCGTTTTGCCAACAAAACAGCTTTAAACCGTCAAATATACGGAAAAAGTCCGGGGAAAAAACGGATATTTTTTACAGTGTATAGAATAGATATATTGCTGTGGCATAGGATCTAGTGAGGTGTCGGAGCATGCAATGGTTCTAGTGCGAAGTTGTTTAATGGCGCAGAATTTTCTCCATCTTCTCTCTCCTGTAACAGTTGCTTTCCAACAAGGGTTTCCTTGTTGCTGGAAGGAAACATAACATCGAATAATGTTTTAGAACATTTTTAAAGAATCGAAAGAAATTGATATCGTACTGAAGTTCGAAAAGATATTAACAATCATGCTACGTAATTTAGAGCACAACCATCAGGAGAGTTCTCGCTTCGAACTCTCTTGCTTAACTTTTTAGTACGGTGAAGAAAGTCAAGCACGTATTGTGGACCTTTGTCCTTTGATGGACCGATTCAAAAATTTGATTCAGATCTACAATTCTGGGGATAAAATCAAATGTTGAATTTCATACATCTAGCTAATTTTGATTTTTACTACATTTTTGAGTTATATGTTCACATGGACACTGGCGGACAGATAAATTGACTTCAAGTTGACGGATTTTATCCAAAACTTTATACTAAAACCAAAAAAAAATTTTGGTGCAAAGACAACATGCAAAATTTAATTCGTTCAGCGGTTCTGTTTTTAATTTATCGTTATAGACAGACAGAAGCCATAAAGTGGCTTTTTTGGAGTCAGGGAAGTATAAAACGTGGAGATTCATCAAAATGTCGAGGGCGAATTTTTTGACGCTTGCTCTATTTGTACACTTACACAAAAGAGTAAAAAGTGACTTTAATTTTAATTTTAAACAAACGTATAAGAATAGCTATAGAGCGATTTCGCAAAAATGTACAAATGTTTGAAAATTCTGTTAGCAAACGTTTCTTACCTGTTTGTTTAGCATTAATTATAACGTACGGTGCGTAATACCGATTAGAATAAGTATTTTTTAAAATCAAGAATTTAAAATTTGATTTGAAGGGATAAAACTTTGCTACCAAACTGCGGAAATATGTCACCAGACCGATTAATTATTAAAAAAATTCAGAAAAATTCTTATTTAAAATAAACATGAAATCTGATTAGAGTTAAAACTAAGAAATGGCTGACAGATAATTATTTAGTTTCAACGTTAGGATTGTAATATATTATTAAAAAAAACAAATTTTCGCAGTATTTGACTCGCAATTTTTTGTTAGCTGAATCTAAACTTCGGATATTCTGGATTGTTGGAGTAGCTGACATTGTCACAAGGTACTCTGTCACCTTGTATGCATACTACATATTATACTTCTCAATGTAACTTGCCAACAATTCAGCGAAACTCTTTCCTGTATTTTACACCATGGCACAAAGCAAGGCTCACGCAAGAACGGTTTGATGTAATGGGTGTTGAATGCGGCAGCGACATTCGTACAACTAAAGACTGTCTCAATAGTATCAAATGCATTTTGAATGAAACGCATGCTCTGGAACCATAAATCTGTCAGGATCCGATTTTTTTCAATCCGATCATGGATCATCCGATTGAGAAGTCCGATTCATCTGTCTGAACATGACCTTAATGGATCTTTTGTATTCTTACACCAGCGGTCTTCAACCATTTAGTATTTCGGACCCAACTTTCCGTACGTTTCGTTTGCAACTCTTCCGATAGTTGTTCTGCCGCACAAAATCTTTCCGGGGTCGGAAGCTCATGCATTCGAGACGAGATTCCATCAAAAATCAGGCAGTGGGCGTAGAGACCGGGCGGCATATTTACAAACCCTACCCTGATAGAACTGAGGCAGGAAATCAGCTAATATCATTGGCTACGAGGGGCAGTGACGTCGGTTTCAGCTCTCGCATGTAGCGTACGGCAATCATAACAAAACAAGAGTCATCCTACTTTTCTCTGTTTTCCTACAGCTGAGCACAGAAAACATTCTTCCGAGGGTTGTAATATTTGTAAGCCAAAGGGTTATTTTTAAGGTTGTAGTCCTAGCAACAGAAACCTAAACTAATTCCAAGTCCGCATTCAATGGCTTGTTTTGTTATAATTTCCATACGAGAGCAAAGAACGACGTCATCGGCTCTCGGCGAAGCGAGCCAATCATATTGTCCAATTTCCTGCCTCAGTTCTATCAGGGTAGGGTTTGTAAATATGCGACCGGGCGTCTATAAGCTGGTTCACGAGCGCTCCACGCCAAAACCGATCGTTAATGTGCAAACTGATCAGAATTAGCCTGGCGTTTACCAAAAAGTTGGATATCCAACCCGTCCCAATTTTCATTGAAATCTGACATTAGGTTTGTTTTCATTAGGAAGAATTGTAAAATTCGTCGTTTTCATTCATTCCTAACAGAACAGTTCCAATAGAGTCAATTTAGTAACTTTAGTCACATGGCAAACGAAACGGCGCATGTCATCTGGCATTTGGCAATATGCATCGATAGGAACCTAGCATATAACTAACTGCATGTTGCTATATGCCCTGCTGTGACGTCACTTCCTTTTATTTTTCTCCTGTTATGGATTCCAAAACTAAATTAGCGCGACATATTTAGAGTCGCATCACGTGAGGAGAGATGAACTCCACTGCTGATAATAAATCTGGAATCCAAGACAAAAAAAAACCCAACTGAGTGGTAAAAAATTATTTTATTAAAATAGATAAAACTAATTCTTAGAATCTAGTAAATTGATGTTTCGTAGAAAAGGATAATTTTGAACAAGCACAGGAAAATTAAATAAATAAAGAAGAACGATTATATGTTCAGATTTATAGATTTAGTCTAGTTTAGTTAAATTAAATCCCCGTTTTGAAGCAACTCGAAAGGTTATTTTGGAACAGATTTATTTCTTTATCGAAGATAACGCCATAGGGCAGAAGTTATAATGTTAACTCTCTCTCTCCAATAATATCCTTGTCAGAATTAATTTTAGTTTAGTTAAACTAGCATCCCACTTTGAAGGGTGAACCGGTAATTTTGAACTATGGCCTCATGACAAAGACGATACCTTAGCCAGAACTTCTTTAAACTTTCACACTACGCCAGCGAGAGCTTACTTGTTCCCTATGGAATTAGATATTGTGTGCGCCCAATTGTGTGCCGAAACTCGAAATCGCGACTCTGCCACCTGGTGGCTACAGCTCCTTGAGAGTGATGGAAGCCAAGAAAACTGCCGTGAAACAAATTGGACAACATAGCCAATAACAACATAGTTTATATCTGATGTTTATATGTCAAATAAATGCATATACAGTCGGACCTCTATTTAACGAATCTCTATTTTGCGAATTTCTTCGTACAATAACCTCCAAATAGCGAAGTGCATTCTCTATTTAACGAACTTTTTCTTGTGATCCAATATTTTTTTTCTCCCTATTTCTCAAAATATTTCTAAACATTTCAAACTTATTCTTTCTTTTAACACATTTTATGGTGATCAATGACCTTGAAGCTGGAAAATGTCAAAGCGAAAGGGCAAGGAGGAGGAAGGCATCAAAGAAAAAAATTTAATTCTTCATGAGGTGGATAAAGGCGTGAAAAAAAAAGGATATTGCTTTAAAATTTGGTATTCCGCCAAACAGCTTATCAACCATAATAAAAAAAATCGTGATAAGATACAAAATTGTGATTCATCGAATTCTTGTTCAAAACGTTTAAAAGCATGTGTCTATGAAGATGTGGATGAGGCAGTTTTGAAGTGGACAGTGCGAAAATTAAAAACAATACAGCAATGAATTGCGATGAAGACGAAGATGGAAATGATCATGATGCAGAAATAAACAAACCTTCGTATGATGAAATGCTAAAATTCATTAATTTTAATATAAAATTATTTTTTAAAATTGAAAATACATTCCGGGACAATGTTTTGTTTTATTCTTGTTTTCCTGGCAGATTTCTTTTTGATGGGTAAAATATATAAAACAAATAGATATTAATTTACAAAATTTAAGTGTGATTAATTACTTGTTTAATAATATTTAGTGTTTATGAATTTAAAATCTGTTTTGTGTAGTTTAAAGTATTTTAGAAGGTGAATCTCTATTTAACGAATTTTCCATATAACGAACTTTTTTTCGGGATTTAGCGACTTCGTTAAATAGAGGTCCAACTGTACTTTTTTCTTATCAAATTTCACATTAATACATTCAGAGGGAACCAGCAACATTTATTTAAACGATATATTTTTCACATTTCCCAAAACACAACAGGTTATTTTTGAATGTTGCTTAGTTTATGATCACCTTATTTATATTCTGGAGACAGTCACCTTCATTATGAACATTTTTCCTGCCTCAGGGAATTTTCGTATTTTTCAGTCAAAAATTATTATCACGACTTATTTTACCACGATGTGTAAAATAAGTCTACAGATTTAGAAGCACGTAACAAACTGAATAAAATTACAGTTGCGAAGTTACAAAAAGGAAACTTAATGCGCTAACAAAGCACACATTTTTTTTTCCAGATATTTTTGTTGTCTTGTAAAATAAAAGAAATAAATGTCAAAAAGATATTTTTAGATAAAATAGAGCGGTTCACTGTAACTTATGCCTTTTCGTTAAACAGTCAATTATTCAGTCAGTCAGTTATTCAAATATCTCATGATAAAATTAACAATCAAAATCATATATCAAACGATAAAATATTTATTATTTAATGTCAGAGCATATTAAGACTGAGGTTTTATTTTTAAAAAATGAACCTACATCGATTGTTTATTCAAACACAATGGCAGCAGGTGTTTTTCAACAAAAATATTCCTTACGATGAAATTAAACAGAAGATTGCTTAATGATCAGAATTATTTTGATATCAAATATACAAAACGGTACGTAAACTTGGGGATTTTAACTATCGTCCATGACATACATTCAAAACCTGTTTTATTTAAAGAATCACCGTTAGCTACAAAAGACTATGTCTTTTCAAAGCTTAAATACGCACAGAATAAAAACTGGCAACATTACGTAATTTCTGTTACGCAGTGAATAGCAAGAGCTATTTGTAGCTATTCATTTCTTTGGAAAAAAAATTCAAAAAATTCGCATACATTGTAACAGTTTTTCAAATGCTGTCAGATCCTCTTTCATGAGGGTGATTTTCAAACGAATTTCCGTTTGTTGCAATGAAAATGTATTGATCTGAATTCAATAAAATTGTTAATAACTAACAATAGAACTAATTCATGCTCGCTAAAAATAAACTGACCCGCGGCAATTTAAATGTGGAATCCGCAGTGCATCATGAACTTGCTACTTATAACATTAAGAACAATGCCTTTTCCGTTTGGAATAACTGTTTACTGTTAGCTTTATGCTTTCCTTGACAATGAAATTTTAGTTCTTACATTAGAAATTCGATTAATTATTTTTAAACTTTTTCTAACTTATTTAATATCGTTTACATTTGAATCATTCTTGCGCGTTAGTTTTGTTAGAGTAGGTCTAATTAAAATTGCAATGAAGTTTTTTGTATTTGTACTATATTTAGTTTATTTATTAAATAAAT
>BGPR01014478.1:0-39121 GCA_013235015.1 Araneus ventricosus
TCGACCTTTGATTTCCGGTTACATTATTGTTGAAATTATATAAAACCTTCGTATTAAAAGAATTTACGCCTTGAAGTGAATTAAAGAAATTAAAAGAAATAGTACGTTTTATGAAAAAAAATGTAAATTTGTTCCAAGAAGCATATTTCCACTCTCCATACTGTGTTTTTGACAATTGTAGTAGATTCTAGCACAAACAATTTCCACTCTAGAGTACCAATAGGTAGACAAATGAACATACACTCGTTTTTATTATTAGTATAGATTGATGAAACATAATGATGGCGCATAATTGATCTGTCATATTTTATTCTGCGATTGTTATCTTTGACAATCATTGGTTTTGAAAGAAAAACAAAAATAATATTGAAAACATACAAAAAAGGCTTAAAAAACACACATCTCTATATTGCATGAAATTCAAAATATAGTCTGCAAAAAATGTGGGAGAAACGAAAGTTAAAATTCTTTACAGGTTATTAAATATTTATTGTTTGATTCCAAAATGCTGAATTGATTCTTCGAATTATTCCTCATGAAGGCTAATAAAAATTCTTTGATCTCGTAAATAAAAAAATCCATGCAAATATTCTTAGAAGACGAGTTTCTAACATAAATACAGGTTAAAATCTAAAAATAAATGATTACTAATTCCTTTCTTACGATACTTCCGATACCTTTTTTAGTAGTAACAGGCATCGTAAGAAATTGCTGATAGCAAAATGTATAACACTGATAAATTTGCTATAGAAGAATACAGTAACTTATTAGCTGTCTTCAAAAGAAATTGCCACGTTGGAATAGTTAGCAACGAAATGAGCAAACATCTTTACAACAACTACTATCCCTCTTAACAATTTAAAAAGGCACAGTAAAATGTTTTTTTGAATGGCAGGAGTAGTGGAACTGTGAGACTGGAAACAAATCCGACGTAGTCAAACCTTGTACAACTATGGCTTTCTTTAACACTAGGGTACACTAGATTTACACAGCTTCATTTCCTGCCGGGAGAACATGCACCAATGTGCTCACAATATAAATATGTTATGTCTGTTTATCATATAATCTCGGAATGCTCGAATTTAAATTCCCAACGTTCGTACTTTTTTCAAACTACTACAGTTTCGTTGTTTGTATTGCTTCGAAAGACTCCTCATGTTCTTTTTTCCTGCTTTCTTGAAATCAATAGAATTTTATTCTCTAATACGGGGTGATTATAAAGTAACTATACATTCTTGTGATAATCACATTTTATCGCATAAATTAAATTATTAATCAAACATATATCATACCGGGACACGCCTTCAGTACATTTCAATGTGTCCCCCTTCAACATCTCGGCACAATTCCCAGCATTCCACCGTGGCGCGGAAATCGAGTGGAATCAAATCTGGTGACCGTGGAGCCCTCATTCTTGGCGAGCCACGAGCGACATTTCTTTGCATGGGGATTTATAAAATCCAAGGTGTACCAGGTGAAAATACGCAGCATTGAAAATCTTAAACAACTTATTACAGCCGCAATTGAGGAGATTACACCAACTATGTTGTGCAATGTTTTCCGGATCACGGTGGAACGCTGGGAGCTGTGCCGAGATGTTCAAAGGGGACACATTTAAATGTACTGAAGGTGTGCCCCGGTATGTTTGATTAATAATGTAATTTATGCAATAAAATGTGATTATCCCAAGAATGTATAGTTATTTTATAATCACTCCGTATAAATATTTTCCAGTTTAACTGGGAATTTTTACATCGCTTTTTACACATTTTGTGATATAATGATTTTATTCTGATAAAATTTTACAATTTAGTCTGGCGCAGAATAGTTAGCTTAGTAGATCTTGCGCCGAAAACACAACCAACTAGCCAACCATCAAAAGAAACCTGACATATTTCCTATAAAATGCATTATTTACTGAGAAATTTGGGATGTGACGGCTTAGTACTAAATTTTATAGCTAAGTTGAGCCAGACAATTTATAAATTTCTATGACGGAAAACTTGAATGGAGTTTAAAATTTCATACCTGGAAACTGAAATGAAGTATCTCGCATAACATTTGCTATAAAAAATTTGAAATGAAATCAAAGATAATCTTATAAAAATAAAAAAAATCTTCCGATAAATAAATAAATAAAAAGCTAACATATAAGTATTACCTCAGAAATGAGATGTGAAGACTAGTATAAAATTTTTTCAGAAACGTATTTAGGGTGGAAGACATATATGAGAAATTGGATCATGAAGTGCGATACAAAGAGATTCCTCAGACTCTGTAATAAATTATTTGTATGCATTAAAACTTTAAAAAATATTACGTATAATGTTCTGGGATTTCAGGTTAAATTTATGGATTCCTACAGAGTCGGCAATAAGTTTATTCGGAATCATTAGATTGCATACCAATTTCTACGAAAAATAAATAAAGAAGACGACAAATGTATGGAAAAAAGTGGACTTTAATAAATTTCAGCTTCTTAACCCGAAGGTGAATTCGATAAGGCGAATAATTTCCTGGAAAAAGGTTTAGTAGATTTACAAGGTGGTCATAAATCATTGGATTTATTTCAAAAATTAATTTAAAAAACCCTCTAATGTAGCAACTTCGTTTTTTTTTCTTAAATGAGAGCGTAGCTCAAAAAGTTTTTTTTGAGATAGGTAACTTGCCTTTACGGCGCACTAAATCAGCGCAACCCAACGCAAGTGTCAAAATAGCTCTAGTGTAGCAGAAGGCACGTCTCTGGTTCCACGAAAGCAAATCAATTGTAATAGTTCAAAGAATTAATCGGTTAGAGTATCCAAATTGTCAGTCTCTATGTAAGAACTTCATCAAGCATTGGTATGAACAATTAAGGAGTACAAGTAACTCTCACTGATGCACATTTCCTGTTCCTTTTAATTCCTCATACCAACGCTTAATGGAGTTCTTACTTGGAGACCGAAAATTTCGATTGTGTAATCAAAAACGTCTTTGAACTGTTACAATTGATTTGCGTTCATGGAACTATACACGTGACTTCTGCTGTATGGTAGCCATTTTGACACTTGTATTGGTCTGCATTGATTTAGAGCGCCGTAACGGCACGTTACCTATCTGAAAAAAACATTTTGAGCTACTCTCTCATGTAAAAAAAGCGAAGTTGCTACATTATAGATTTTTTAAAATTATTTTTTGAAATGGGTGCAATAATTTATGACCACGCTGTATAATTCTGGAAATTCAAGTTAGGTTTGTGTGCTCTATGCACTAGTTTTGCATGGCTCTATTTTCCCGGGTCAAAAATATGTCAAAGGTTTTTGTTCTTAATGAACGTAACTTGTTAATTTTAACAGAGTAGCATGATAAATTTTTAAAGGAAAATTTGCAGATATGTAGATATTGTACAGTACAGCTAAGAATAAATTACAATTTTAATAAATTCGGAAACTTAACCTCAGAAAAAGACGAAAAAGTCACTGCGTTTGGAAAAATCGACAAGAATCTACTGTGAAAAAATGGACAAGATGAGGAACTATAATCCAAGGTTTTGTGAAACTCTTATTTATAGCTCATTTTGAGAACTAGAGTTGTCGAAGTCCTGGGAACTTATCTTAGAAGTAGTGCCAAATAGTCTGATTCAAATAGAAGGAATAATCAAACATGCCAAAAGAGAATACGTGGAAGATGTCTTATGTTAACACTGGTAGAAAATGGAAGAGGAATCTCCGAGAGTCTTGTGAAAAAATGTTCTGATAAAAACTTTATTCAGTTGCCAGTATTGTAAAGACATTTCAATTTTGGTGAAAGATTCATCCTGAAACATATTAAAGAGACAAAGAAAAGAGAAGAGGAGAAATAAGAATAAGAGAAACAGTTAAAATATGAAGAGATGAGATTAGCGTGAGAAAGAGATGCCGAATGAAAAATAAAAGAAGAGCTGATATTAGCCAGAAAAAAAAGTCTTGCTAATGCAATATTAGTATAATCATATCGAAAACGATTTTTTTAGCCTTTATATAAGTTTTATAATAATGGCAGAGTTGATTCTGAAGTGAAGATCAATCTAGTACAACACTAATGAAATTTCTTCCGAATTGCAAAAATTTTACTTTCCGAAAATTTAAAAAATTGAAAATTCTAGCAAATGGAAAAACACCAATTTGAGAAAAAAGTAATATCAGCCTTAAAATTAAAAAAAATTTTAGAAAAAGATAATAAATGGGGATGTTAAAATTTATATGGAAAGCCGAGTCCCTAAAATAAACTAATTGAAAACAATCGACGTGTGAGTAACATCACTTAATTCCAAGTTAGAAAAACGCATTCACAGATGCGCAAAGTCAACAAACAGATAAAACTGAGAAAATAAATGCGACAGAAAAACATTTCTATTGGCTTAAAGTACTTTCATTACGTCAGACAATGGAGCGAAAGAAAATAAGTTACTAAAAATATAATAAATGGTATGGAACCCCATTTTCAAGAGGATAGCATACAGGAAGTCCGCTTATTGCTTTTAGTGGTCAAGTACAGATGGCTGCTAGAATTTCGGGTATAAAAGGTTTGAGGCTATATTTTTCCTTTAAGAATCGATAGCGATCGTTGCAGAAGTATTTACTTTTGTTATTGCGGTCCAAAATTCCACCACCAATGCGGTTATTAATGGAACCTCCAATATTTGGCGACAACTTATCACGAAGCTTATATAAACTTTTTTTAAACACTTTCTATGGCGAAAGATCGATGGAGTTGAGGTATTACTTCAACGAGTAAGACAAATATATGACTTTTCCCATAGTTTAGAATATATAGAAAATCTAATTGAATTTCTTTATCTTTTTACTTCCTTCGAATGTTTATTCCCATAGTTCTAATAGTAATTCTTTGATCATTTGGCCAAGAATTAATTAAATATGATAAGCAAGGAACACTCATTCGTATCAGTATTAGGCTGATATATCTGCAGAAATATTTAGTTAATTAACTTCTGAGTCATATATAAAATATTTTAATTTAATTTTCTTTGAATATTTAATATCTATTTTACATTAACCTTCAAATGTATGTTGTGTTTTTGTGTTACGGAAGATTAATGTAAGTATCACCTAAATAAATTTTAAAAGTATTTTTAGAAGTCATTTTATTCAGTTAAATTACTATAGCACAAACACATTTTAAATATATTGGATTGCCAAGAAAGTAATTTTGGTTTTACAGTGCAAAATAAAGTTCAATTTCTTTTATACAATAGATAGCATTTCAGTGCATTTTCCGTGTTTTTATATAACCTTTCATCACCTTTCTGGCAATTTCAGGATTCCGTGATCAAAGAACTTCTGGTCCTTCCCAACAAAAAAATGACCCTAGTGCGATTTTAGATTCTCATCATTAGTGAAATTTTATCAATAAATTGTTTTGAAGACTTCGAATAAAATCTGATGGTGCCAAGTCAAGTCTATACGAGGAATGTGGCATTATTTCCCAGCCAAGCTACAGAGTTTTTACGTGTTACCAAAGTCGTGTAAGGTTTTGCTTTATATTGGTGGAACACTATTTCTTTGTGATTTGCAAATTTTGCTCTTTTATCTTTAATTGGTTCCCCCAATTTCGTTAATTGATGACGGGGAACATTTTAAATTTATCGCTTGGTTCTGTAGAAGAAGCTCAAAATACACAACCATTTTAATTCCACCAAATTGACATGGTCTTTTTTTCTTAATGCATTTCAAATTTCGATGTAGTTTGCGCAATTTCATCACGGTTGGACCAATATCGTTTTCGATTGATATTATAGTAGACGATCCATTTTTCAACCCCAGCGATTATTAGTTAAAAAAAAAAGATAGATTTTGTTGTGTTTCAGATGCATATCGCAAATATTGATTTGCTAGTTTAGGTGAAACTCTTTCAATTCATGTTGAACCCGAATATCGAGCTTTGTAACGAAATCAAGGCATTTTAAATGGCTTTCAATTGTTATGTGTGATACATTTAATATCTCTGCAATCTTTCACTCAGTTATATGGAGATCCGATTCAATTAGGATTTTGATTTAGTCATCAGGAACTTCAGTAGGTCGACTAGAACGTTGGTAATCTTCGAGATAAAAATCTACGGAAAAGAATTTTTCAAACCAATTCTGAGAAGTGCATTCTGTAAAGAGTGCACTTCACATTGTATCTTTGTGAGCCTCAGCAGCTTTCTTTCTTTTAAGGAAATTAAAAAGTAATATTTGTCGACAATGTTCACTTTTAAACTCCATATTAAAACGCTTCAAAATTGACAGCTGCAATTCAAATTAAGCACAGTTAACTTTTAATAATAATGATAATAATGCTTCGAATGATACCAATGAAAGGACTTTCATAACTCTCTCAAAACAAAAGCAAAGTCATTTATTTGTGAAAACTGAAATTACTTCCTTGCCAACTCAATACTTTCGAAGATCTTTTATTTATTTTAAAAATTCATTTTAATATCTAAAAAAACTCTAAAATTCCTATTGCAAAATTTGCCATTTTTATATTAAAAAAATATCAGATTCAGAGAATACTTTAAAATATAGGATTTTTGAAATATTTTTATACTGTCCGTTTAATATTTCACTTTTTAAATAATTGTAATGAAAATGCTAGAAATGCCGTTCCTCTAAACAATTTATTATAAATACAACTGAAAAATTGGGAAATCGAAATGGAATCTAAACATTAAATCAAATTCTTTACCTGAATTATAACATAGTATATAAATAATCAAATATTGTTATAATTAGTTTTTCAAAACTGAGCTACTGGAAAATTTGTATACTTGCATATTTGTATTTGTAGAAAGAGATACTTCAAGATCTCTACTAACAGTTATCTGAACCGTAGACCTCGAGTTCAAAGTAAATAAATAAATAAGATAACGATCTGCTCTTTATCGCAGTCTTTAAAGGTTTATTTTGTTTTCCAATGTGAATAATTTTGCCTTCCAAGTCTTTTATTAGAATATTCACAATATTTGTATCTATCAGTATTAACAAAATTATAATTAAATATCTGTCTTTATCAGTATTAAAATAATTCAGTTAAATGTCATTGTCTATTATCTGTATTTTTAGAGTTCCGTTTTGCTAGAAAAGTTGAAAAAAGTTGGACATTGGCACAAACGCAGCCATTAAATAGGCCAACATCTTGAAACGAAATCAAAGTAAAAAAATCTTACACTATACCGTTTTGACTTGAAGGGAAAGGCATGTCAAATTTGAAGAAAATCGAGCTATGCGTCTTGCCGCCTAAGAAACAAATTTATAGACAGAAAGGCGATATTCTGAATTGTTCAGCTAAAACAGGACCTCGTTTCGCTCATCCAATAAGAAAGTAAACTTCCATCTATATTTTAATATATTTAATGCATTCCATTATGTTACAGTAACGAACATCAGTGTTTATAAATAGAAGAACTATAAAAAATTGTCACTATTGCTTACTTCCATTGAAAATGATTGTCTGGCATATCAAGGAAAGATCGTGCCCGTTGTGGAATAGTGGACATATCAGTGACAGATCTAGCAGTGCGAATTCAGCGAATGTGCAAGCAATCTGAAAACCAGCATTTAACACTGTTTTTGTTGCAACTGAGCTTCGATACATAATTTGTTTTAAAATGGTCCCATAAAAAATTTCTTCACGCTTTATGAAAATATGAGTTATAGTTCTTATGTTTTAAATAAGTCTACTTTTAAGTGAATCGGATGTGACGTGGTCGTTTTGATAAGGAATATTTTCTCGAAAACTATTGATTGTTGTTTTGTTTAGTTTAGTTTAGTTTAGTTTAGTTATAATAACGCCCAGTTTTGAAGCAACACAAGGGCTATTTTGGGTCGGAGTTCGTAATTTTGCACCGCGGTCAGATGACGAGGCCGACACCTGAGCAGCACCCCACTCTCTAAACTTCGACACCACACTAAATGCACCTTGCTGCTTCTGTTCGGTTCTTTCCCCGCCGGTTCTTTGATAGGGTAGGCTGGGTCGAAGTGTGTTGTGTAGCACCACACCAACGGGAGGATGTCTGTTGAATGCAGATGTGAAGTTCTTGGGAGACTTTTCATCTGTTGAGAGTGAGGAGTCGCTCTGTGCTGAGTTTATGCTGTTGTAGTGTCATATTTTCGTTGTTTTATTCCCTTCTGACAGATCTTCTATTCCACCATGATGTATGATAATTTCGAATGTAAATATAACTTCTTGCAAGTAATTTGTTGATGTATATTCTTTTTTTTCTGTAAATAAATGTAGCATTTTTTATGAAACGTCTCATCATAACGAACCCATCAAATATGTAACTCACACAATTTTACTGCAATAACCGGACACCCTGTATTTACATTTTCGAAAACTACAGGGAATTCATTTTCTACCTTCAGTATAATTAAGACCAATATAAAATTCCATCAATTATTTTTAAATATCTAAATGTTACAACGGTTAATTTTTTTCCCAAAGTTAAGCTTCCAGATGAGTAAATATAAGTTGGCAAAATTGATTAGTTTCGGCTTCAGCCCGGTTATTTCGAAACAAGCCTTTAAAATAAACAGGGATTGTGGTTAAAAAGATCTGTTCAATTATAATTCCACGTTCTTGAGAAAAGAGTACTAACGCAAGAAATTGACGCGGGGCAAAATGAAAGAAAACTAATTTTCTTCTGCCTTGGAGCTATTTCCCTTTTCTCCTTCTCTTATTCTTTGTTGCTGCCCACAAAAACTCTTGTTCTGTAAGAAAATATTTCCTTCCCTGTTTTTCCTCTTTCGTTTCATGTTCTGTGGTGTTCATTTGAGAGGGCACTTGAAGTGAACCAATTGCTTAAAACCACGAGAAGTGAGTGTTCCATCCCTTGTTTGATGGGAGTTGGAACTTTATTTTCGGGTTTCATCATGTTATTGGCTTAAATTGTGGAATTATACTAAATTCATTGGATTAAGTGAGGCATGCAAAGAAAGGAAAAATAAACTAAGCTTAAGGGAAAATAAAATGAAGGAACTACAATAGACATGATGACTCTTCCATTATTTTAAAGTTAAGGTACTACCATGCACATGATGAATGTTCCATTATTTTATCAGTGAGCAATCCAGGCATGCCTTAATTGTGACTGATCCAGTAACAGTATACTTATATTTACGTCCCGTATTTGAAGCAACACCAGGGCTATATTGGAACGGACATTGTAATTTTGAGCCGTGGTCAGATGACGAGGACCACACTTGAACCGGCAGTCAATTATCTCCAAACTTCTGAATCACAGGGAGGACATTTGATCCCTTACGTATGATTTGACGTGCAACAAGCCCAATACGTGACGGATCTTCAGTGGAATAGGGTTTCAAACCTGGAATCCTTCGATTCCGAGGCCGGCACTTTACCACTAGGCCACCGCGGCCTTGATATAGTAACAGAGTTTCTGGTAATGAATTGTATTATTAAACGTAATAAAAATAATAAACTTAAATTAAACGTAATGAAATGAATGAAGTTAAACTATACGCAATAAAATAAACTTAACCCTCCGAGCGCCCAATTATTTTGAACTTTTAACTGTCAGGTTAGAAAACTTATCTTTTAAAGTAAATGAATCGATCTCTTTTGTATTTAATTACATCTGTTAAATCTTAAGAATTCTTTACCCATGATTTTTTAAGAAAATACACATATACGAGCTATTTGCTTTTGAACTGAACATGAAAAACGTAAAAAGACGTTTGCGCCGCGAATTAAAAGTAATGAAATGAATAAACGTAAATTAAACGTAATAAAATAAACTTAAATTAAACGTAATAAATTGAATAAACTTAAAATAAACGTAATAAAACGAATAAACTTAAAATAAACGTAATAAAATGAATACACTTAAAATAAACGTAATAATATTATAAATTATGATCACGAAGATGGAGAATATTTTATTATTTTCTCAAATAATTTTTTAGATATTCATCGGTTGATAATTTGATCAGAAGTGCTTTGAATAAATGAGACGGAAAAATGCATGAATAAAGTAAAATTTATTGCAAAACAACTCTTATTTTCTTTAATATACGGATAATTTTTCTAGGTCGTTTTGTCCACGTATTATGATGTTTCGTTCTACTCTGTAATTATCCTATCCGAGTATTGGCACTTATAAGACAATAATTTTATTAATATTTTTTAAACTTTTGAATAATTTCGGTAGATAAATTAATAATTCTGAAGGACTTTAAGCCTTAGAATTGAAAAATGTTGAAATAATGAATTGTTAAAAGTAGAAAAATTAAAATTTGTCTTAACCATTACCGAATACAATGAACCATTTTAAAACATTTTGATGTAAAATATTCCTTATCATATTTAAATTTTAAAATTAATGGTTATCAAATGATTGTTAGTGCTTCATCGAACGCTAGAAGTACCTGCAGAAGCATGTTTAATGCACATTTTTATTAAAATTGTTTGCATAAAAATGCTCATATTATAAACGCAAAATATTACCATGTGGATCTTCAATAGAGCAATATTATCTGAAAATTGAATAAATTTGGCAAAAATCGATACTGTCTCAAGATGCTTTCTGTGTGCAGATATTTAGATTTTGAAGTGGAAAATTGAATTTTCATATTTATGCCATGTCTAGCTGAAATACTGCTGCAACATTTCGTGGCAAACATCCTTTCAATTTAATAGTGACGGGACTTTTCCTAAGGTGGAAAGAGGTGCGGCTAGATAAAAAGAAATAATCTACCACTAATAATAACGGCTTTTCAGATAAAATTTATGAACTATTTTTACTAAAAGGAAAAATGTAATTCTAGTAATTTTCTGCTTTGAATATAAAACATAATTTAAATTTCACACATTTGTGAAAGCTATTCAATAAACACTACATCACAGACTTCGTAGACTTTTCTTTCCACTGTTGGAGCTAGAACCTATACTTTTGAATTTATCTAAACATAATAATAAAACGAGAAACATCCTGAAATGAAGCATCTTTGATAATTAATTAAAAACGAACAAGAATCTGGAACCAAGTGACATGCAACCGGTGACAAGACTTATAGAATAACATATCATATAACAAAATAAATATTTCTCGATTCGATGCATTAATAAATTTGAAATGAAAACAGAAGGCAACAAAAAAATCTTACATTCCATTCCTGAGATTATTTTATATTTTGAGATAAAAACTATAAGAAATTAAGCAAAACGAAATAAAAGACACTAAAATTTCTTACTTTTAATTTCTGAGATTATTTAATATTTTAAGATGAAAAGTATATGAAATTAAACAGAACGAAATATATTTTTATCAGTAACATTTTTTAACAGATTTTCCGAAATTGTTATCTGTTGTTAAAAAATGAAAATTTTATTCCAGTGTAGAAAATACTTTTATATTTCTTCAGGATAATGATATTTTTGATTGATATCTTTTGGCTGCTTTTGTATGCCGCCGGAAAACATGAGTTGCAAAGAAAATACAGTGTAGTTTCTCAAGATTTTCTTTCTTTTTTATGTATGCTTGCAGCACTACATATAATATTCAAAATCAGCCGAACATATTCGAAAGAAATTCTATACAGTGAAAGAGAATATCTTATTTCAAACTATGTGTTTAGCTTTGACATAAAAGTGGAAATTATTTAATAAATTTTCTTACTTTTGAAGTTATGAAAATCACTCTCTAGCCTATTTTAAATGAGTATATATTTGAACTATTTTTTTTCTGTTGGTAAAAAATTTCATTTATTTTCTTTCAAAGAGACTTGGCACCCCAAAATTTTTTTTCAACAATTTTGATCAAAGGTATTCAATTTTGTAGTAGATAGATGTAAACTGTGCAAAAACTGAAATTTCTAAAATATTTTTCATTTTGAAAAATTACAAATTTAAAAATTTCAACTTTTTTAAAGAATTAAATCTTTTTTTAAAATGCTTTTTCTCATACAATTCTTAATATTTTTTCTCCAAATTTTTTTGAAAGAGACCTCTCAATGTACTTAACAGAAATAGGGATCGAATTTTTGATATCCACATTAGTGTCAGAGAAAAAAAAATGTTCACAATTTTGTGAAAATTTTTGGAAAATATCAGAATTTTTCACTTTGTACATTTAAAAAAAAATTTCTAATCAAAATTTTTACAAATCCATCCTACTTCTATTAAGTATGCATTTGTGAGTGAACAGAAAAAATTTCAAGTAATTAGAAAAAAAAGAGATCGACTTTTAGCATTTTGTAGCAGACACAATTTTGGAAAAAAGAAAACTGAGAAAATCAGCTTTAAAGTTTTAAAAACAATAAAATTGTAATAAAAACAATTTATAGCAAGCTAGTTTTTTTCAGAGCATCTCTAAACATCAGCTTTAAAGTTTTAAAAACAATAAAATTGTAATAAAAGCAACTTATATCAAGCTAGTTTTTTTCAGAGCAATAACCTGACATTTGCGAGTTCTAAGTTATCAATTTTATTAATATTTATTATTACTATAATTATTAATTAGCATCATCTTTTATAGGGAAAATCAGAATTTTTTTTTAAAAAATGCTAAAAATTTCACCTTTTTCAAATTTTTTTAGTCAAAATATTTGATAAATGATCTGTAGTACTATTTATCAAATATCCATTATAACAGAGAACAAATTTAAAACCATTTTATTGAAATTTTATTGACAGTAAGAAATTCAAACAAAATGAGAAGCGAAAGCAGTGATGTTGATGATGATATACTTAATAAATAATAAAAGAGCGAAAGAGAGAGCAGTAAAACAGTAAGCAAACAAAGATTAAACTGCCACTGTTTGAAACAACTATTTTGCTTTGCTTTTATGGAAAGAATTAGGTGGTTTTGCAACTTTCACATGAAATATGCATGATTTAATCATTGGAAGTGGGCGTGGCACGTGATGAAATGTTAGACAAAATAACTTCATATCTCACTAAAAATTTGTCTGATTGTTTTGAAACTTTCAGATTATTAAGTCAAAGGTTCAAGGATCATTTTCTACTCAAAATTTGAAAATCGATATTTTCATTGATTTTCCGGAATTCTTAGGGTGCCAAGCTGGGACAATATAAGATAAACAATGCAGTTCAGCTTCTTACAGAAACTAAAATTAGAAACTGATTAATTCTGGTATGGTTATGTGAAAGTCTATTTAAGATATTGATCTGGATTTTTTGTGACGGAAAAATATGAAAAGATAATTTCATTATTTCTTCGAAGTTATACAACGAGGAACAGGCTAACATGCCCTAAATTTGAAGTTTTTAACGCCCATTTTTAAAAAATTTCTTTATAGGAATTTCTTATAAGCTCAATATCAGATATGATCTCGAAAGTATTTTTGCAATAGATATTTTTCCGAAATCTTATAAACAATATTCTTCTATATGTTAAGCCATTTCAGTTTCTCAAGATGTTAAAAATAGAATTTTTTATCTTAAACATCTCTAATCTGTTTTTCTATGAAAGCTGCAAGCTTTTTATGATAAATAGATTATACATTTTGAGCTTCTATAATCCATAGTGAACACAGAAATACTTTTAGCTATAAGTATTTATGTTTAAGTCCATTCAATATTTCATATAAGTTCTCCAATGAATATACTTTATGATTTTTAGTCGAATCAATCTTTCAAGATAATAAAAAATGCTAATAGTTTTAAAGTATTTTGGTTGTGTTTTTATTTGTTTCATAAATTATTATAAAGCTTTCATAAAAACCAACGAAAATATACATTTTCATCGTAATGATAAAAATATTAAACTCCCTTCATGTATCATTCATTCATTTATTATTTTACTAAAATTCCAGGCCTTCTTGCTCTAAACACCTTTCTGTTTTCGAACGTTTCCAGCTGCTGCCGTATGCAATAACTTAAAAACTGTTTTCAGCCAAGAAAATATTTTTAACTCTTATGAAAAAGCGTATAAACCGTTCAATATAGGGAATGATGCATTACGAAATCTGTCCAATTTTACTTCATAGTTCCGAAAGAAATCGATCACTTTCTAACTAGAAACTCTTTCAACTTTTTCTCCCCTCTTTTCAAATTCGGAGTTTTTCCTTGGTTTAGCAAAATTTCTAGAGAAAAAGTTCTTGTCTTGTTCGGAAACTAATGCCTTTTAACAGTGCTTAAAGAAAACTATTGTTTCTGTCTTGATAGATAACCAAAGTATGCAATATGCCATGCAAACTTATCGTGGGAACTTTGATATTATACTAAGATAAAAAAATTGTCTTGTTTCTTCTATACTCATAAAGAAAATAATTCTTCTCATTTGAATGAATTGCATTGAAAAACATTTTTCGATGTTAAGTACCATCCTTTGTGCAATGTGCATATGGAAATCCTATTATTTTAAATGGAAATCCACTCCATGCCTGAGTTTTTCTTATTTGATGGAGGTACTGCAAGATATATTATCCTAAATATCAAAATTTAGATTTATTTCAAGAAAGGTATTTCAGAAACTGTGTTTTTTTCCCATGGTTAATTCCATCTTTTTTTTATTAGGATTTTTCGACAGTTCAAGTATTTCTATGATTCCTTGAATTTCCTGTTAACATGATGCTAATGGGACTTAGTTTTGTATAATTCGAATTTTAACTTTGGCCCTCTTAGATTCAAATTACCTAAGCTCTACTAAAATTTGTTTTCATTTTATTCATCGGTATGATCAAGAAGAAACAGTTACGATTCATTAAAGTGAATTAATTTTTAACACCGAAAAGAATTACTCTTACCTACCTTTCAAATATGTGAAAAGTATTAGAAAAATAAATACTCCAATACTCTACTCTATATTAATACATTCCAAACAAAACAGCTGTTTACGTGAACACATTAACACTCTTGCGTAACAGAAAAATTAGGAATAACGCAAATACGAAGCTTTTAGTTTTTGTGATAGGGTAATTCCGGGAGATATGCCGCATATTTTTTTGAAGCTGTATATAAAATCCCATGGTGCACATAAAATAAAATAAATCATGCTGTGCTATAAAATGTTAAATATACAACATGTGTACTGCGACAAAAAAATAAAATAATAATTAATATGTTTTAACAGTTTTTTTCTAAAACATTACACTGCGGCGCGTCACTCGTACATTCAGGGTGAGACGCCGCACTTGTGCGGGAGTTATGCCGCGTCTGGCATAAGGACAGAATGAAATAATAAATAAAAAATATTCAAACAAATATTTATATCTGGACTATAATTACCTATATAATAACAAAAACAAACTAAATGAGTACAATAAAACGTACTAGTAGGTTCAAATTGATATTAGTCTGCCTGCTAATTTCACTAATAAAATTATCGACTTATTTTTTAAAGATTGAATTTTAATTGTTATTTCATCGACAATGTAACATCAGTGTATTAGAGAGGGAAAAGAAAAAGTAAAATAGTGTTTACATTGTTTTATTTGCTAATAGAACTGTTTTTTCGACCGCAATCTACACAAAAATTGTCGAAAATAGTACAGTCTTCATGCAACCACATTTTACACATGTTGCAACGCAGCCAATCACACTTCCTCTTAGTTTTGTAGTAGTGTTCTGAACATTCCTTGTAAAGAACGTCTGCGTCACATGTGTGATCCAACTGTTCATTGTTATCAACTTGAATTGCATCTTTCTTCGCCTTCTTACTTTTTATTTTTCCCTTTTTCTCCTTTGGTGTAGTAAACTTGATACTGTTTGAACATTCATCACTGATGAACTGTCATGGGGACCTCCACCTGATTCAAAACTAAATTTTCTCTTGGTAGTTTTGACATATTTTTTGTTAATTTTCTTACATTTTTGAAATCATTTCTCTAAATTTGCTTCAAGCGCATTCCTATTGTCAATAGAGGTTAAGAGTACTGATGTTTTCTTAATTCTGTGCTTTGCTGTCACTTGGCTAAGTCTCGGAATAGGAGAGATTTTATGTAGGTGTTTGGTAGGTGATGATGGTTTTACACTGCTAGTTCCAGGTTCTGCAGTCTGTAAATTGATTTGAGATGTGTTGATTAGTACTTTACTTGATGAATTTGCCTCCTCTTGTATCGTGTTTTCTGGTACGGGCACTTCACTATCTGCTAATGCAAAAAGCAATTGAACTGGGAGAGCGTTGTTTTTAAAAAGGAAGATGCCAGTGACCTTAAAGCTCCTAGTAGCGTTGCCAATAGTTGCAGATCTGTTCCAAGCATCGCAGATTAAAGACCCTACCTGATAGCGAGTCAATATGCTTCCAACATGCTGCTCGACCTAAGTAAGTGTTCAGTAAAATAAATTTCAGTAACATAATAAAATAAGACACGGATAGATAAATTCCAATTTTATTAATCGCGGCATCCCGTACAAAAGAAACTGCGGCGTGTGTACCGGATCGCAGTGTGGCAAGTATCCCATTTTGTACGGTACATACGCCGCACACCATAGTTCCCTGCCTTTGCAAAGGAAAATGGCGCAACCATACACACAGTACTCTATACAGACTCTACACTTAGTTTTGACTTCGAAATCATGCATGGATTTAGTAATTAGCGCATAAAAAGTATTTAAGCATAAGGTGTTTAAAAGTTTGGATAGTGAAATCATACGCTTACCTCAAAATAACCATTGTACAGCTAAAAATAATCATCGAATTGGGATTCATGCTATAAAATGGTTAAAGAAATCTCATTGCGCACCTATATTGCTCGTCTGATTGTCCTCTATCGATAATTACAAGAAATACAAGGTGTGCGGCATCTTTCCCGGATGCGGCGACTCTCCCGGAGTTACTATACCTGGCATACAGTTTTTTTTGTTATATTTATCAAACTCTATACTAAGAGAAATTTATCTTTTTTATTAAAATATTGGGACATTTAGAGAACATGTTTGAAATTTTAATTCTTAAGGACTGCGCACATCAGAATATTGTGAAAAATTCAGTTTTTCTAGGCATTTAAAATGGAAATATCAGTTTCAAACTTTTAGTGCAGATAAAATGTAATCACTCACGGAACTTCATCGTCCATTTAAGGTATTGTAAAAATAATATAGAATTGCTGTGAAAAATTCTGATTAAACAGTTCTGGTGAATATTACAATAAAAAAAATACTACTAAACGGAAGGATAATAAAATTGCTATGATTCTCTTTTTACGATTCTAAACTTATCATCTACTAAAATAAAAGAAGAATTTTCTCATAAAATCGTATTACTGAATTTCTAAAAGATATTATTTTTAGGAACGCTTAAAAAGTGACTTGGAGTGGTCATAAATTGCGAAAACGTAGAAGAACTTTCTTTTGTGAGCTTCTTAAATAAAATTCCAGTAGCTCTAATACAATAAGATTTTTACCTTTAGTTCCTTTTTATTTTTAAAATTTCTCATTGCCTTATGGTCGAAAATATTGAACAGACCGCCTTTTCAATGAAATAAGAAAATTCGTTGCTTTATAGGAATATCTTTAAATTGAAAGAGCAAGAATGCTGTATAGAGATCGATGTTAAATTTAATAGCACAAAAATTTTGCAATGTATCTAGAACTTTGTTGAAGTTAACTTAAGAGTCAGAAATAGTACTTATCTACTACTAGGTTTGACTAATAACTAAAGTTGTAAGCTATTCATATAATTTTATTTTTGATTTTGAATCCCAATTTTATGTGTCACTCCTACGGATGCTACTTTCTTGTATCCAACAAAAATACTAAAATTTTGAGGTAGTTAAAAATATCTTGTTTTGTAAAAGATTATATGTCCATTGGGTTTTCTTAAATTATATCTTCAGTCGCTGTACCATCTAGTATAGCTGCATTTTTATGTGCTTTCGTATTGATGTTTGTCTGCGATATTTCTGATATACTGTTTTAATTTTTGTGGTGGCCTATGTCTGTAATTACCTGAATATTGATAAAAAGCTTGAAACAACAAATGAACACATGAAATCTTTCATATAACTTAAATGAAAAACGGTAACAATCAAAGTGATATGGTGGCCAACAAATATCTCATTTATTGATCTAAAGGAGGATTTTAATCGCTCCCTCTTTGTGTTAAATTTGATTATTTTGTTTTCACGAAAGACATTCCCCAAGGGAAAACCCGTTGTAAGGAAATGATTTCTTCAGAAACGTAACTTTAGAACGTAAATTAGAGATATTGATTAATGTCAAAATAAAAGATATTTAGTTCTAAACGATTGCTGAGAAATCTCTAATAAAATCTCTCAAATAAAGAAGACACATGTAGTTATGTTTTGCTAATATACCATTCGT
The DNA here is from genome assembly GCA_013235015.1 of Araneus ventricosus. Lineage (NCBI taxonomy): Eukaryota > Metazoa > Arthropoda > Arachnida > Araneae > Araneidae > Araneus > Araneus ventricosus. The sequence continues at coordinate 18,267 of BGPR01014478.1, forward strand.
TCAATTTATTTCCCTAATAGATTATTATAACATTTTCAAATATTTAAGAAATTCCTGTTTTAAGGTATCCTAACAGTTTCTACTGGAAAACATCGAACTTAAACAAATGTTATCAATTCACAGAAAATTGGAATACAAATAAAATAAATTTGTATCTCAGTAATTTGCATCATTGTGTAAAGGACGATAAGAGGAATTATAACAGTTTGAATAATTCTTTTCTAATGAAAAAATGAATAAATGAAAAAACCAAAATTATGAATACTAATTTCCATTAAGTTTTCAGAAACTTTCTTAAACAAACTTAGTTGAAAAATAAATATGGATAGCGACGCTTAAACAAAGATATCAATTTCAGCCCACGTATTTCATTATTATTAAAGCAGTTGATATCGACATTTTCAATTTTTATATATATATCAACCATTATACAACATGTTACATCTGGATTTTCAAAACAAAATGAAAAATCATATAAAGAATGCAATGCAAAAACAAAAAGTTTATTAATTAAACAAATTTTAATTATGATCCTATAAGTAATAGTGCTTAATACATGCAAAACGCATGTGGAAAAACACTAACTTATCTATGAAAAACTTAATTTTTAATGAATTTATACATATATATATATATATATATAACAAATAAGAAACAAACATAGCAGCATAGCTTTTTTCATCAATTCTTTAATCTTCATCGTTTCCTCAATGTAGTTCGCTTTCATCTTTTTTTTCCATCGATTTCCTAATCTTCATCGAAACTCCCCCCAACCTCAGAAGACGTTGATATTTTCGTAAACATCCGGTCCCTACATGACGCGTTTAGTTATTTCCTTTGTTACGTCTCCCGTTGGCAGCATCTCTCAGTTTTAGGTTCGTAAATTCATTTCTTTTATTTGTATTTCATTCAAATTCTTGGTTTATCATAATGTTCGGGGTAAAGGACAGTGTTTTTAGCTATATGCCAGCACTATTCGCAGAAAACATTATGATTTCACTAATTTTTTAGCGGTTCGTATAGATTTTACTTACCCTGATGAGCATCTATACGCTTTTACCGATTTACTACAGTCTCTCCATTTTATTTCAACATTTTTTGACTTTCATGATATATATATATATAATAGAAAAACAATAAAATATAATAAAATAACAAACTTTCATATCAATTTCGGAAAGGTATGAAAAAACGAAATTTCATTCTGCGTATCATTTTTTATTTTACGTTTTATACTCTTTCATTTTACGATTTATACTTTCTCCCTCTCTCTTCTATATATATATAAACTAACTTCAGTTTTTAACCGATAACGGAACATAAAAGTACTGGAATGCGGCAAAATAAAACTTAATTAAAAATTCTTTCTTCTGAAATATTTGCCAGAACTTACGCATCTCCACCTATATTATTTTCGGAATTATTTTCCATTTCATTTTTCCTCTAAGCCTGATCATGATTCCGAGGAGAGATTTACCAAACCATTTATTTCGAAACAAAATAGAAAAAAGGAATAATTGAGAAAAAACTTTTCATGATCATGTAAACATTTGCTGTAACAGTTTATGATATTTGACTGGATAAATAATCATGAATGCGGTTTTAATATTTAAAGTAGTAGTCCTAAAATATATATGCAGTGTAAATTTTTGTTAGAAATAAAAGAAAAATTTCTTTTATATGAAACATGTGGTAACATGTGTTTAAAAATAAACTTCAGGATTACAGAATAAATATATTCCAATTTCTTGCAGAAAAACATAACATTTTCAGGAATGTCAATTAGCTTCAGGGCGTCAAAAAATAAATCTGTATTTATTTGGGGGTTTTTTCAAGCTTTTATTTAACTTTATATTTTTAGGCTTCTAAAGATGGAATTTTGCAGTTGATCGTCCTCTCGCTTCCTGTTGTGCTGATTCTGAAATTCTGAAATTTTACAAGCTTGTGTATTCTAGATGACAATGCAAAATCTTGAAATTATCCGAACTCAATTTCCAATTAATCATTAATATAATAAACTTTAACTCCAAATGTTTGGCACAACCTGGTAATGAACTTGAGACGCAATTAAGATCTGCGAATATTTATAATAATAAATTAATAAATATGTTAAAAACTATGAAATATGTATAAAAAAGAATTATGTAGATAATAATAGAATTATAAAGATTTTGAAAATGCGCTTTAGTAAGTAGAGGAACTGGTGTAAAAACGGGCACTAGTGTAAATATGGGCACCCCTTCCAAAGTGGCTATGGGAGGTGCTGAAGACTGGCCTCCAGGACTGTAGATGTCGATACTTGTTGATATAGGATAGAAGAGAACAGTTGGAATCATTCTTTCAAGTAGTGTGGATGCAGCGTGAGTTATTGAGCGAATTGGTGTTGTTCTGGACTGCAAACTTTCGACTGGTATGTGAAATCGTTTTCTTTTTATGTTCTTATGCTTAGTTTAAAATAATTTTACAGTGATATCAGGAAAGCAGAGATCCTAAGCTACTTTTAGAAGCACTCCTTTAGTCACACACACGTTTTGGTTACATGTGATAGCGGCCATCTTTCTTAGGTTTGGTTGGTGTAAATATGGGCACCCTTTCAATGCCAATTGATGAGGCTGCTGAAACATCGAAATGTTCCCCGGGAACTTCAAATACAGTTTCTCCGTTCGACATATCTCCTGTCCCCAACATTAAGAAGAGAACCACTACTCGTGGACGCAAAGCAACAAGGTCCAGCCTCATCACTGGATCACCATACAAGGATCAGTTGACCAAGTCTCTTGAGAAAAGTGTTCCCAAGAAGACGTCCTTGAGTGTTCCCGGGGTAAGAAACCGACCAGGGGCAGGGGTGGGAAGACCAAGGGCCTTCAAAAAAAGAAAATTCGACCCACGAAACGATACGATTCATCATCGGACTCATCAGACTACTATGATCCTCCCCTTGTGGACAGCGATGATGATATCAACCTGGATATCAACGATGGGGATAAACCAGACTCGAGGAAGGCAACTTGCATCTTTTGTGATGGAAAGTTCTCTGAAGACACTCGCGGGGAAGTGTGGGTTAAATGTGTTATGTGCCAAATGTTGGCACACTTAGATTATGCCGGGGCTGAAACAGCCAGTTATGTTTGCGATTTCTGTAAGTAATTTTTTTTCTGTAATAAATAAATTCTCTATTATTTTGTATTGTTTATCCTGTTTTAAAACATTTTAAACTAATTTTTGCGACTCTTTTGGAGAGGGCACATATTTGCACCCCATTTTTTCTGGTGCTTTTTTAAAAGCTTTTTGTAAATCTTCGTTTTCGAATTGAAATAATTGGTATTAATCATTGTTTTGCCTCCTATCATTTAGTAAACTTGTAATAGTTGTCAATGAAGGCCAAAAATTCAGAATTTTTCAAAATAAAAGTAACTTTAAGTCAAAAACAAATAAGGGGGCCCATATTTACACCTTTTCCTATACACTAAAGAGTACAAAATAATTTTTTCTTAAGAATAGAAACGTCAAACAAAATCGTTAAATTGTGAGACGCTGAAAAGAACACTGTAAATAACTTTAGACACGATGAATAATGCTAAAAAGAAAAGAAAGTTTTGAATATCCATTGAAAAATATTCTCGATATAATTAAAATTTCAATTCGATTAAAATATTTCTATCAGCACCTCTCACCTCTACAATTTTGTTCCGACGCCTATATTTTTATTCGAAATCACTTTCTACTCTTTGATACACTTATAAAACATTTTTATATTTATGTCTGGACATTCTTCGTGCTACTAGAGATACACACATAGAGCTACACAGAATGTACTGTAAAAAAAAGAAACTGTCAGATTTCTTTATTCCTTTGCCGCAAACTGCTTGTCTTTTCACCTTTTCCTATTTTTATCATTAATTTTTAGTAACAAAAGATCTTTCTGAAACACCCTGTATATTTCTTATTTTTTGAAACTAATTAATAATAAATTTTGAAAAACATAATCATGAAATTTTATACTTTTCTTTTCTTTTATCTAAAAAATGTATCCTCGAGCTAAACTTTCATGTTTTCTATACCTCTTTCTCATTAAATATTAATTTTTACCAATTTTGGCATTTTATGAGAAACGCATGATTGTTTCAAAAATGCTAATACGGTTGATTTTGATGAAAAATCATCAGTTACGTTATCAGCCGTTATAAGACGACAGGGTACAAACCTTCACTCCCAGCCCACTCCAACTTAAAGGAAGTTTTAAAAGATATTTTTCATGTCACGAAATTAATAATTTCATAATTATTTCTATTGAAACAAAGATTTAGGAAGTGATTTTCATAGGATGAATGAACTCCAATCCATATGTAACCGTTTTAAATATCAGACATCATTTATAGAGAAAAATTGTTTTCCTACAACTTTTAAATCTTCTGGATTTCATTAAAGGAAGACGAAACAGAGGAATTGGACTGTTTCTAAAAATACACACACTCGTCTTTAACAACTGCATTCCTCAGCAATTTAGGGAAGAAGCGGTATTTGTTTTGGAAGCGATTCTTCTCTCTTTTAACATTATGCAAATATTTGAGTTCGTACGCGATTAAGCTCACTTGTAAAGAAAGTGACGAATCAATGGTTTAATATAAAATGGAAGTAATTGTTCTCTAAATTAAAATGCGTCTCTCACCGAAAATTTTTGAAAGTTATGAGATTTTCAGTCAAAAATAAACTTTTGATGCAAAATTAATTATTTGGAAGCTGCTTTAAATGGTGATTTTTATTCAATGACACAAAAGTTCTGATTAAAACAGAAATAATTGCATGACCGAAGAAGTTATACTTTATTGTCTAATATTATGTGATACTTATTCCATTATGGATTCGGTTTTTAATCTGAAAAAGATTTTAAGACAAAAATTTCTACGGATATGGGCAGCGAAAAAGAAATGAATGCGAAAGCGCTTTACTTAATATAAGTATTTTTTATTCACATTTACTTTGTAGAATTCGCATTTAGCTTTGTTGTATTGCGTTGAATGTATTATGTAAGATTCCTTTTTTTCAGAATCATATCAAAATATGTTACTCCATTGCGTATGTTGTTATTCTTGTCAGTTAAGAAAATATTGCAAGATAGATTAAGAGTTTATAAATAATCAGTTAATTAATTTTTTGATTAACATACGATACAATACATTAATTGTGTATGATTTTTGTATTGACAGGTCCATTTGACAGGTTTAAAACATGTCACTGAATTTAGGGCAAGGGCTATTCTGATCAAGGGCTTTTATGAACTGTTTCATTAACCCTAGCTTTATATGCAGCGGTGAAACGATGATTCTGTTTCGTCCGCCCAAGAGTTCACGAACGACATTTCTTTCTCCAAAAACCATATTCTCTCTCATAGGTTAATCATATATTAACCAAGGTATTATTTTGCCTGCTATTTCATAGGTACAAGAAGCTAATATTTTTTGTGTCGTGCCCCCACTTTGCTGACCGAGGGGAAACTTAACCATTTTTAAGTCCACTCAAATTACCCAATGACGGCCATCAAACATAATCTCCTCCATGACCAAAGTTATGGTATTATATTCTTGTGTCATTCTTTCTACGTTTTCCTGTGGTAACAGTCTTTCTTTTTTTCTTTCCATATGTTTCATTTGTACGAGGAATAACTTATTCTTTTAGGATTTAGAAATTTCATAATTTAGCTATACTGAATTTCTAAAAATAGAGCTCATAGAGAAAAAGTGTTTTCATATTTAAAAGCATCATACCAAATACAGTTGCAATCAGTTAAAAAATTCCTGGCCAAAAACTATCTTTTTTTTGTAGGACTGTGTAATACATTGAAATAAATTTTTGGAGCCTTTGAAAACAGAAACGCATACTTTCTTAAAATCTCCTTCTGATAAGTAAGTTTTCATAGAGTATATGTTGTCTTTTTACTTTCATACAGCCCGCATGAAGTATCAGCCCCCCCCCCCCAAACGTCAGAAGACTCAGTAATATATTCTCGTTTACCATCAAATAATGAAAACAAAAAATACATTTGGTGTTCTTCATTTTTTCTGTTTATTATTTAATCATAAAAACTATATAAATTGATTATGAAATGTGTTATAAGTTGTTCACATAGTAAATGGTTTCTCAGCGTGGCAATGGTTTCTATGCTTCAAATCGTAGAGATTTGGAGCATATTCTCTCCAACTTATGTTTCAAATTCAGATTTCTTTCTTTTCAAACTGACGTCAGTTGTGACATTATAATGGGTTTTTTATTGTTCCTTGTTAATATATGACTTCTCTTTTTGTTGATGCAACAAAATTTTACTGATTATGTGTGTTTATCATTTAAAACAGAAAAACTTTCTTATCTAAGTTACAGCTCTGTAGAAAAGTCGATTTAGTTTTTGTTTCACATCTCGACAATTAAAAAAGTTGTTTTGAATCAATTGAAAAAACAACAATTAGGATGAAACTTCCTGAAAACATAGTGTGTTTGTTGTTATGCACTAAACTCTAATGATGCACTGAACTGTAATCTGTTGCACATTTACATCTCAGAAGTAATATGAAAAAAATTAGCCAATTATCTCATTAACTACTAAGTTTTTTTGATGTTAAATAGGATAGAAAAGACAAATTCAAATCAAAGTTAAATCAAGAAAGATTGACGGTTGTTAAAAAAGCATATAACATCGGTATAGAATAATTATTTAGCGAAGTAAGAGAATATATTTAGGATGAGCATGATCATACCTCACTGATATTCCTCGTGCTGCTTCAAAACGAGACGTTAATATAACTAAACTAAATCCTCATTGATTTCATCTCGAATGCTTGAGTGAGCTGTGAGATTATCTCAAACGCTTTCAAGGTCCACTTCTGGTTTGCGTGAGAGGAATCCAATAGTGCGTTCGTGATCTGATTCTTAACGCACTTTTATGAGAGACAGCTCTAGCTCTAATAGATTGATTGCCGGTTTCTTAAGGAATTATGAGTTGTAATTGTGGACTCCTTTGTTTTAAAAATTATTTGCTGTTTGCAACCAGGATGATCATTGTACATATTAACCAATAAAAATATTATTCCTATTCTGAAACATTTTTTCTGCCATTTTGCATCATGGATTTATTGATTTATAATCAACTGATGAGAAATGAATTTAACTGCATTTTTTATAGTTCTTTAGGAATTTGAAATTCTTCCATTTTCTATTTGTTTTAATGATACTCTAATACTGTTTTTATTCACAGAATCATAAAGAACAGTATTACAGGTCCAATCAATATGATCATTAATCATATAACATTCGTTTTTAACAATATCTGTAAATTTCAGAACTGATGAAAATAAGATAAAAAATTATCTTAAGAATTAACAGGAAAAGATTCAATTGTTATTAATACTTTGATGTAGGTAGAAAAAAATAATTCCCTAAAAATGTTTCATACAAGCTGATGAGATAGACGATAAAAATAATTGTCCACGAATTAAGAAAACAAATTGAAACAGAAACGAATGAGTGTAAATTTATTCTCATTGCTTGTTCAACTTTACAAAAGACAGACTATCACTGATATTTGCATACACCACATATAAAAACAAGCAGCTATTTAGTGGCAGGGTGACCCAGAAATATAAACACACTTTGAATAAATATTAAATGAAGTATTAATAATATAGAGGAGAGTCGCCGAATTTGAACCACTGGAACTTTTTAAAGTACAGTGATGGAGAAGTAATTTTTATGAAAAACAAGTAGCAGATTTTTTGTAGTTTATTTATCTTCAGATGAGAGTAATTAACTTTTCAAATACGCTTTAAGTTAGAAAAAAATGCAGCTCACCCCAGCACTCAATACATGGACTCAAGTATGACATTTTATGCACTGTATCACTTCCTATTCATCCTTTTTATTCCTCACAAATGATATAAATGATACGTTTCATTTTTAAACTTTTTGATCCAACATTTGATGTCTTTAGGGTCCTTTTATTGTTTTTCTTCGTTTTGAATTGTTCCAATTCCAATTTAAGAAGACTACTAGCGGCGATAAAATGCTTTCTGAGTTATTTCTGCAACTTAAGATAATAACACCATCGATTTAAAAGGTCTAACTTGGGTTACCGTTTGTGGTCCAATCTTTGTGGCAATCTTTGGACAACAACAACAAAAAAAATCCCCAAACTTTCATTTTGAACTATTCTCATAGAATGATTGTAGTAAATTATAGCTAAAGAAATTTTATATCTAAAGATATAATAACATATTTTCCTATTTGTTTTAAAACAGTGTAAGTACCTTTTGTCTTTTGTTAAAATAATCTATTGCTGATGCCTAAACCTAAGCACTTGTCCCCTAACGGTTACCACTTAGAGCTTTCTCTTTTAAATGATTTCGTACACCACATATCCGTGGCTCACTCACGTGGCTTTAGGTGGCAAGGAGAATTTCTTAGAGATCTCATTTTGTCCAAACATATTTCCTTGTAATAATTCCCCCTAATAACCATCATCTAAGCAGAGTTCTCTTTTGTATATCAGCCCATTAAGAATGTAAGCTTCCATTTCGGTTTTTGAGGGAGTAAGGGACTTATCTTGTCTTTAAGAGAGAAATTCAGTCTTTCCAATATTCTGAGGTCTCTGAACTTGAAACGTCTTATAAATAAAAGGGTTAATTTATTAGCTTCATTTAGTAGATTCATATAAAATGTCTTCACAGAATAAATATATAAGCGTTTACGTATAGAAATAATCATTAACATGTCTTTTAGAAGATCATTATTTTATACCAAGAAATCAAATGATCTGGAACAACTTCTCTTGTTTCCTTTGATACATTTGCTTCCTTGCATGTAAGATATTTTTACGAATAGCGGTCCTTGTTAGTTACACCCATCCATTAGGATTAAATGCCGGAATCGTAATTCACGATTCCCATAAACATGCCTCTGTGTAATCCAACAACATCGAGAAACGAGCCCTTGAGTCCTGAAATTTATTTCCAAGTATATCTTGCTTAAAGAAATGGCATAAAATGTTTATGTTGTTGAAGCAAAATATATTCTGAAATGTGTGGACTTTAATAAAAAAAGAAAATAATGTGAAAATCTGTTCAGGAATTTATCTAATTATATGACGAAATTAATAAGAAAGTTAATTAGGTAATATATCTTTGTAAAAAATTTGATTTCAAAACTTATCTTTTCCTAAATTCTTCTTTGAAAAAAGAAGCCCATATCTGGGTGTCCAAGTATCTACCTGAAAATAATAAGTCTCTAATCCAAACCGATGTAAAAAGTTTTCTTCAAATTGTACTCGAATGATCAAAATAAATGTGTTGCTTAGAGCTGTACGCAGGCAAATAAGAGATTAATTCCATTGCGACCAAACTGTTGAGTGTCGATGTATGTATGAAAACTCAGTATGCTTAGATAATATTAAAATACTCGTATTTTCTATTGATTGATTTATTTTATTTTGGATTCTATTTGAATGCTTTGAATGATTGTTAAATCTTTTCTTTTCGATATTTTATATCAATATCGGAAAGAAAAATATCAATTTGTTTTAAAAAAATGTATTGCAGTATCTGGTAGACTTACGAATTACAGAACTCGATCTAGATAAACTATTTCATGCTTTTCCTACATTTCTATTTCATTCAAACTGAACCCAGTATTTTTAACCCTTCAGCAGGTGTGCCTATGCAGGAAATATTTATATTGTGCATCGTATTATATACTTATATGTTCTTTTAAAAATTGGAGTGCAATTTTTATTTATATAATCTTTGTTTAGTATGAAGCTAATAAATGCAGACTGCATAAATGAGAGTTGTATTTTTTAAAAAAGAAAAACGGTATAAATATGTAATATAAGTATATAATGTTAAGTACCTCGTACATACGCGCGACTGTGGGAGGGTGAAAATTCTGTATAATCCTTAATTCTAAATTAATTAACCTACGTTGCAATCAAAACATTTAGATGCTGTTAATTGTCATGACACTTTCTCTCCAGCAATAACTAATACAGAAGTTAGTTTACAGTGCAAGATGTGGTAATGTTTTTAAAAAATGAAAAAACTAAATATTTTTTTCTTTAAAATATAACCTCACATCAATTTCAACAGAATCCCATTCCTTACTGTAAGGTTTATTAAATGGCATATGCTTTTGAATTATTTTGAGTTCATTCTTTCATTTCAAGCTGGTAGAGAAATGTATTCGTATTGCTAGGTTTAAGTGACCATCATAAGTTATTATAAAGGTAATTTTTTTATATTTATGCTATTCAGTATGAAATACCCATAACTTTCCTATTTTATTAGCCTCAATTAAACTAAAAGTGTTTTATTGCGAATGCTTAGTTTAAGAACATCAACGGAACACACCTTAACTATGAATTTAAAATAATGTCATTATTTACATCAAAAATCAGTTATTTCTTAATTCCAAATTACACAATACATTGTGAATATAATGTCTATGAATAGAAGTTCTAGATTTTAAATTATGTATAAATAGCATGTTACAAACTTTGAATTATCTTAGAATTAAATGATGAAATAAAGGATTCATGCAAAGTAAAAAGTTATAAACTCAATAATTATTTCTATAAAATGATCGGAGTCGTTAACTATTTTATCTCGCTTAAGTTCAAACACAAAAGCATAAGTAAAGTTTCAAGGAAATGGACTTAAAATGGATTTTTGGTTGATATCTAGTATAACGGTTGTGCACTACGAAAACCATAGATAACATGTTAGAAAAAGACATATAGATTTCATCTAGAAATTTCATAAAAATAATGATTACAAAATGAACATCATTTAAAAGATTACTAACCAGTAAACAGTTAGTAAAGTTAATTCAGTTGTAACTGAGCTTGAGAGCTTGAATTAAAACCAAAATTTTTACAGATAGAGAATCTGTTGAATTTTAAGCTTAAACAAAAGCTTGAACATATTTCCCGGAGTTCTAAATGTATAATAATTATAGTTCAAAAATTAATTCCTTCTAGAAGTTTCTTTATTTTAATGTGCAGAATCATTTTTAGGAATAAGATTAAAAAAAGTTGTTTTTATTTGGAAGGTTTTGAGTTATTAATGCTTTGGTGTCTATACCGTTGTTTCTGATATGAGAACACAGATTTTTTTAATGCAAGAGAGCATTAATTTTGTTTAACTCTATTTTTAACCCTAAGAAGGTTTCATACGTTCCGTTGAACAAAAGTTTCTTTATTCTCTGACAACAAAGGATAGAAGTTGTTTGAAAATACACAAAAAGCATGTTTTGGCTTTTGTTGTGAATTGGACGATTCTGTTTGCGTCTTATGAAAAAGAATAGCTCAGAAAATACCGGATTTCAGAGCTTTTAAGGGATTTCGAATTTTATACTCAGTTCATTCTAACAGTGAAATGTAATATATAATGCACAAACTATACGCAAGATTATTATTTTTTCAATTTTACCTTATGTTATTTCGATAAATGTCGAGAAGGTTAAAGAAAAAGCACAAGGTGTCGGAGAAGGATTTATTTTTCTAAACATCTTAATATAAATAAAAGTCATTGTGGGTATGTGGATATGTATGTGGGTATGTATGTGGCTATGTTCCACATCTCCTCCTAAACCAATGGACGGTTTTCAACCAAATTTTGTACACTTATTATTTAAGACAAGGGGAAGACACTTATGAACTTTTCTAAGTCCCAAAGTTAATTAAACAGTCAGTTAATTAGAAAATAACCGAAACCGTGTTTCCGCAGTAACTTCGGAGCAGTTTGTCTGACAAAACATATTTTTATACCATCTTAAAGTTCAAATTTTTACCTTTTCAATGATACCAATTTCATTTCTGTAACATTTTTCCTTCGATTATTATTAATTTTTAAAAGTTCAGACAACAATTAAATAATTAACAAATCCCATTGACTCGGCGATTCTCGATGAAGAATATTTTATTTTTCAATCGACTGTCACGTGATCCTTCAGGAATGCGAAAACATGAGGAATAAATTCTTTTTAAAATCAAATATCACGTAATCCTTCTTTCCGCTGTAACTTCGGAACAAATTGTCCGATACAAATTATTTTTATACCATCTTAAAGATCAAAATGTTGCCTTTGCAATGATATCAATTTTATTTCTGTGACTTTTTTCATTCAATTTTTATTAATTTTTTAAATTTTACGTGCAGACGATTTTGAAATAACGCAAATTTATAGCTACTCAGTTGCTAGGAGATGGTTAGACTTTGAACTAATTTACCTTTATTTCTGAAAATTTTGCTTATATTTATAAGTTTCCATAAAATAAGGCAGAATTTACATGTATCTGTCTGTCTGTCGGTCAATCGGTTGGTCACAAGAACTCCTCCTAAACGGTGAACGGTAGCGACGTGAAATTTACACACGGCATTCTAGAGCATATTTTTAGGTCAAAGGTGTTATTTTCAAGTTTCAGAGTTAATTAGTTCTTAAGATATTTAATTAAAAAACGAACATTAGTCGCTTTTAAGCCTAATGCTTAGACGTTTTTTGCCAATAACTTCTGAAATCTTTATTAGACAACAATTATTTTTATGCCATTTTAAAGACCAGAAAATGATCTTTTTAATGCTATTAATTCCATTGCGATGAAATGTTTTCTCCGATTGCTATAAAGGTTTAAAAATATTTTTTAACGTAATTTCTAACAATATTTTTTATTCTTATAGAAATAAATTCAAGCCAAATTACTGTTTCGCTCGCGGGCTTTTGCCGGTGTTAATTGTCAGGGGCACCTTCCGATAAGCCTAGAATGATAGTCGGTGTGCCAGTACTACTAATACGTAAACTCGATATACCGAGACTGCGCAATGGCACACAGTTAAAAATTACACACCTAGGTACAAACGTCGTGAAAGCTACTGTTATGACTGATATAGGGAGAAGAGAGAGTGTTTTAATTCCACGCCTTCCGATAACACCGAAGGATTTATCATCACAGTTCAAAAGGTAACAAATCTCTGTAAAAATATCATTTTAGAGGCTCAGGGCCAGACACTGAAAGTGGCAGGCGTACATTTGGAAAAACCATATTTTTCCCATGGGCAACTATATGTGGCCTGTTCACGTGTGTACAGCTCACACAATCTCTACATCCGTGCAAATAACGTGGTATACAAAAGTATATCATCATAGATAAACAATTTATATAACTATATCAGCATACATGTACAGTACACTCCTGTCAGCCGTCCAATTAAGTATTATTAACCGTCAGAACTTTTCCTTTCCCCTTTCAAAATGCAACAAAACATTTGCATTCGTGAATTAAAAAAAGAATAATTCAAATTCTTCGCGCATGAAGTCGCGGGTAACAGCTAGTTAATAATAAAAATAGGAAAACATGAAATGAAATGTAGTTTGCGGCGAAAGAATGAAGAAATTTAAAAGTGTTTTTACAACACTTTCAATGTAGCTTTACGTGATCATATTGCCCGTGTCTGGAAAGCTTCAACTGTTGTGTAGAGTTTTTCTTGGATTAGAGATTTCTCAAAATTAATTAAACTCTGAATTAAATTGTTGTATTCTAGTTGTTTTAAATTTTCTTAACTATTAATATTATTTAAAAGCTTTGTAAAATACGAAATTAAAGGAGAAAATGAATAGAGGATAAAGTCTTTTTTTTTCAACTTCAAGCTGGAAAAATCGTCTGGAATGGTCATTCACCTTTGCATCTTGGGTGGTTGCTTGCGCCTGTCCCCCCGACAGAGTGCCCCGTTCAAGGAAAGAAAGGGAAGGATTGCTGGCTGCGTAGAGGAGTCCCTTCGTGGGAGTTAAAGATTCGCATCCCTGGGAAAATGGCCTGTGCTGTTTGCAAACAACAGCTATGAAACTCTGCACTAATCCCTTACGACAAAAATTATTGCACTTTACCATCCTCGATACGCTCGCTTCCCGCGAAGCATTCTATCTCTGACCTTTTGAACTCCAAATTGCTTTGTTTCTTGGCGTTTACGGCTAATTCTGGAATTTTGTTTGTCTCCGGGCTCAGAGAGGTTTTAGGCTCAGAAAAGAGAAGAGGGGAGCTCAGAGAGGAAGAAGAGGGCCGTGCTGGCCTCGGGCCGTATTCTGATTTTTGAGGCGGATTATCTGTCAGGCCGGGCTGGAGATGCGGGATTCCATAAGGCCAGGCCATGGCGTCTGATAAACCTATGCTGCGACGCTTATTAAGCGAAGGATAAAGAAAAGCTAAGAAATTCATGAAGAGGGAAGCCGTGCATTTTCGGCATCGGTGTTCTGTGAAACTATTGAATCTGCTGAGCTAACGCTCTAAGCAGATAAATTAGATAGAAAATGGTGAAGTCAGTCCTTGCTGGACCCTCCTTCGGACCGTCCGGAGTTAGACCATTCATTGTATTACCTCATCAAAACGTGTTTAGCCAAACATTTCCCACGACTATAGAACTGGCGCTCCGCCATGTCCGAACTGTCCTGAACTCACTTGAAAATAGGTTGATCCGTTGCAGAAACTTGCTCATCAATAGCTCCTGTGAAATTACAGATAAAATGCAGTTTGTTTTTCTTACGCAGACATTACTAAGGAAATTGGTATCCAGCGCACTGCCTTGTCCGATCTGAAATTTGATCAGATATGTGTTTTACTTTTAAAATTTTATTCTGAATATGTAAAAATAGGGATGGTAAGCCATGTTATAATTTAAGGGTTAGTAATTGATAATAGATAAATTAACGAAATAAAAATTGGTATTTGGGAGTATTATGAGGAACTATCGAAGGGTTAATTTCATGAAGATTCATTTATTATTATAACCATTAGGTTCAAATATTACAACTTAATTTGATATATAGAAGTCATGATTAATGGTAATACAAATGTTGCTATGTGCAATTTTAAATGAATTACTTATGTGAAATATATATATATATGTATATATAAAGGCAAGTAACATAAAGTAAATATTAAGTCATATAGAATAAAGAGATATATATATATATATAAATAAATCTAAATTATTATGTATGATCATACAGAAACAAAGTAAACAAGACTTATCAAGAAGCAAATCCTACACTAAAAAGTCATTATTTGAACAATACAACCAAATTTAAAACAAAATCTAAATAATTGAAAATACTATAGATACCATGATCAAATTCATGAACAAATTATGTTTAAACATTTATATGTCAACAAGTAAAAAAACTCTGTTGTTATTAAAAGTATTGAAAAAGGCAATCCAAGTATATGGAGTTTTCAACAATTAATATAGCAGCTTGGCTGCGGACAAGCTTTAGCCAGGTTAAATTAATTTTGCTGTACAAACCATCTCTGTTACTAAAATTGTTGAAAAAACAAACAGGGTAATTTACCCTAAATTGAAAGAATTTACAAAGAAAAGTCTTGCACTAACCCTAACAATAAAACATAACTATATAGAAAGAACTAAAATTCAGGATAAAAATATGTAATACAATAACATATTGCACTATTATATTGCACTAAAATCAGTAAATATATCATTCAATAAAATACCCATACTTTTCATTAAATATTGAATATTCAGTGTCTCTACTTATCCTTACCAGAATTCAACATTTTTAATATAAACCGCCACTTAGCTTGACATCACAGATTGCCAAAACTAGATTTCCAACTAGGAAACAGCACAATTGACCAAATAATAAATTAATTTTTGATATTAAGAATTAGTAAGATACCTATATTAAAAATCTCAACACCATTTAAAAAATGTAACGCATTTATTTATCTAGATAATATTTGAAACTTGGTAAAAATGTCTATTAAAAAGAAACATTTCAATTGAAAGATCCTGGCGCCATCTATGTAATAAATCTGAAACTAATAAATCAATAACCAAATTTGAATAAAATTACACATTACAAGTAGAATATGAATGTTTTATTCTAAATGACCTAAATAATTCTTATCTTTATATACTCTTAGAAAACTTTTTGGCTTTCTATAATTCATTGCAAAAGAATAGAAATTTTTTATGTTCTTAATTCTATTACCAATGTGTGTTACTAAATTATTATTTCCAATTATATAATTTTTCACTAAATTCTTGAAGACAGAAATGCTAAGATTACTATCCCAAAAATATATACATATGCATAAATAATGATACCTAACAAGTTCAACTCGATATGGATTAAATTTTTACATGTGGATTTGACTTGATGATATATTTAAATTAATTGGTTATTATTGCATTTAATTGAATATTTAAATGTTCTACAGTAGTTTAGTATACCCTTTTAATTTATTGAAGACATAACCGTTAATAGAGTAGGGGAGAGTGGGGCACCTTGAACATAGGGGCACCTTGATCCATCGGCATTTATTCTTTTATCTTTATTTTCTCACACTAGATATTACCATAGTACTATCAACTAGAACTAAATAGATGATTCATGCAAAACATTGTTTATTTCCCTTGCTTGCTGCCATTGTAGAAGGTTGTGTTTAAAATCCACATATGAGAGTAAAATTTTACAGGTAAAATAACAGTTTATTTTCACTTTGATGAATGTGCTTTTAATTAGTTTCTTTTACTGAACAGATTGTAATGTCCGAATGTCCCAGATGATTATTTGCATCATAATTTTAAATGTAAGTTTTGCACCATAACTGTGTGAAAGTAAATATTTTAAAATGGCGGCGAATGGGGCACATTGAATGTTCAACCTGCCCCATTAGTAAAGTTATGTTTTGTTTAATGTATGGAAGATAATAATATTTATTTATTTATTTGATTTATGAATTTTACATTTCAAGACAGACATATATATAGCCTATTTGATTTAAATATCAAATAAAGACAATAATAATGAATTGAAATATAAAAACATTAAATTTTAAGTCAGTTTAATTTAGATAAATTTAAATTTTTAATTTAAATAACAAACCAAAAATTAAAAAATGCTCAAATAAATATGATGTTTACACAAAGTTTAAAAATGTTATTAATTTTTCATTATTAGATGTGTAAGAGTAGGCTAGTGTTTCAATTAGAATAAAAAATAATAAGCCAATTTTTCGTCATTAACTTTGCTTTTATTGATGCAAGGGACTTTTATATTAATTTTTCAAGAATAAATAAACTTTGGATTCTAAACAGAAAACCCATTAATATGTTAGAAAAATAATTAATCTAACAAGAGAAGATGACAAAGTTGATATATATGAAGTTGATTTTTATAGACAATATAAACTGACTGGAAAATCTTTTAAACCAGACGTAGAAGATAAAAGTTACATAAGCAGAAATAACATTGTGATGTTCCTTCGGAAAACAACGACAACTACTTCCACTAAGAGGGTTCGATCGATGTTGCATTTCAGTGTTGACATTAATCATTACAATTGTCAGTATATGTGTTCCTAAGTGTCCAGTGAAAGTGTTCAATGTCAATCCTAAGTGGCCAGTGGAAAGGCATTTATCACTTTTGTTAGTTTGTAGAGATATTTCACATGGGTTTAACCTACCCCTCCTGGAGGTTCAAACTACCCCACTCAAAGGGGCACATTGATCCATTTGATATAATATTTTAAAAGTTAGTTTTCTCTATTTTCTTGATGCAGTAATTAATTGTATTTCTGGCTTTCATTTACTGATATAATAAAAATTTTTTTAGAACATAAAATTTTTTATATTTTACATTAGCTTTGAATGTACATGCAATAATATCTAAAACCTGTTCAAGGTGCCCCACTCTCCCCTAGTACATATTGTTAATATAAATCTTAAGAAATTGAATATATGTGACGATTAATTTGATGAAGAATAATGTGAAGAAAATCTACTTATAAATTACTGCCGTATAAGATATGAAAATAACATTTATGTATTGGTATATATATTAAATTACATTTGAGTATTTTTTGCTGATCGCTATTTGTTATTCGTTGCATGTCATTGTATGTTCTAAGATGTTTAATGTGAAAAAGGATTAATGATAGGCATAAAATCAATTAATAAAATGTTTAAGGATAGGATAAACAAGAATAAATTAAGATTGTTGGTGGCCACTATTTAAAAATTTCTTTTATATGATAGTAATATTAATGAGAGAAACATAATGTTGAGGATGCAGTAAAATTAATTTAATTTTGAATGTGAATGAGGAATTGATCTAATATTCTCTTATAAACACTGGGTCGACCCTAAATATATTATTATGCTTATTACATTAAATCATATTTTTTTATTATGCTCCTAATTTTTATGTGTGTTATGTCATTATTCATGTGAAGTAGTAATTCTGATTCTTAATCAATAAGATTAGGCTATGTGAATTGTGTAGTAAAATGGTTGAGTTATTTTGATTAAAATAAATGCCATTAGTTTAGAGTAATTGATCTCTGATTATTATTCACTACCTTAATGACACTGATGGAGGTAACTATTTGGAATAAACCTCGGTTAATATTAAAAATATAACATCTATGTATGTATTTCAAACACGATGCAACTAA
The DNA here is from genome assembly GCA_013235015.1 of Araneus ventricosus. Taxonomy (NCBI): domain Eukaryota; kingdom Metazoa; phylum Arthropoda; class Arachnida; order Araneae; family Araneidae; genus Araneus; species Araneus ventricosus. Next base: position 36,775 of record BGPR01014478.1, read on the forward strand.
AAGTTTATAAAATTGTAGTAAATCTAAGGTTTATAAATTTTTACTAAGATTAAAATGGTCTAATCAGCAAAGTTTTAAAAGTTCTTACGTTGTACTTCTGATAATAATAATAATATGTAAAGGGTAAAGAAATCAAATCTTTTAAGTTCAATACAACACAACGCCATAAAGTTGGTTTACGGATCTCTTCCTTACATTGCTGTCGAACATGAGCGAGACATTCCCAAACATAACGCTTGGTGTGATCTTTAAAGCGGGGCATTCACCACTGCTCAATTCCAAGATTTTTGGAACACGGGAAAGGAAAACATTTCGTCAATGCTGAAACCCAATGAAAATTGGCGCTAATGGATTGGATGTTTGGAATTCGGAATAGTTTGAAGTCTGATTGGAATGGACAGATGGCCTTTGGAGACCCCGTTGCAAGGGTTGCGAGGAAACATAGCTTCCGCCTAGATTGCGATCCCGCGACAAGGCTTGTCAGGTCGGAAATTCCCCGTTTGGGGAAGGAGGGAGGGTGGGAGTAAGTATGTGACTTTGAAGCTTCTCTTAAACAATGTGTCTCAAAACAAACTTTGGAACATCCGTGAATGGCTAACCCAAAATTTTAGACTGGAATGGGTGGAGTACAAACCAGTTCTTGGGACAAATGGCATAGTCTAGCCTTCTGATTACCCAGCTTTACAAGACTCTGTAATCCATGTCCATTATTCTTTGTGAAGAAGACGATTAACTGCGATGTGTACGGGGATCCTCTTGAGTTGTACGTTATACCACAATTGGAACATTTACATCCAAATTTTATTTAAGCAGGGATATGTTCCTGTATGTGAATTACTTGATAGAATGTTTCCCAAATGATGGATTGTTCGTTTAGAACCATTACCTTGTTCTCCGCGACCACACGACATAACTCGACTGAATTTCTTCTTATAGGGTTATGTGAAAGACCTTGTTTATCAAATACTTGTTTCTGATTTTTCCTGTTTAAAGGAAATGATACATGTAGCAATCCTTATCATTACCTTGCAATTGTTACCCCCTCCAAATGCCCAATTATTTTGATATTTTAGCTTTCAGCTTAGAAAACTTAGCTTTTAAAGTGAATGAACTCATCTTTTTTTGCATTTAATTCTATATCTGAAATATTAAGAATAATTTATCCAAGGTTGTTCAAGAAAATATACTTATAAATACGAACTATGTGCCTTTGAACCGAATCTGAAGAACGAAAAACGGTTAAAAAGCACTTGGTGGTAAATCAAGTGCAGACTGGACATTCCTCGTGTTACTAAAGATTTTCACTTGAAACTACATTGAAGGTACTGTAAAAAAATTGTTAGATTTTTTCATTCGTTAGATTGTTTCATTCGTTTCATTTCACTCTTCGTATTTTTGTTATCAATGTTTAGAATAATAAAAATCTTTCTCGGACACCCTGTATATTATCTTGAGTCATAGCGTCGCTGGCGGAGGACACTAAGCCCTTTTTGTACCGATACATTTTAAAATAATATTAACTGAATAAAATAAATTTAAGTGTGTTATTTACTACACAATATTTCCAAATATCTCCTAAAGGAAACATTAATCTTCTATAAAAAATAAAAGAATCTTAAAACGATTTCTAATACGTGTTGATTCATTTAGAACAGATAACCACAGAAATTAACGAAATTTATAATTCAAAGTCACTTTCAAGATTGAGCCTTTTGATGCTATAAATCACAAGCGGTAACCACCCCACTAGAGGTTAATGGTCACCACTTGTGGTTTATACAAATTCTGCCACAAAAAGAATTACTTACTAGCATAATTATTAACATTATCATAGTTATTAACTGAAGCTTTTGTCATGTAACAGAGTAAGATATTCTTAATATTCGCCATTTTAAAATTCCAAGTATAATTAAGTTAATAAAGTTAGCATTTAACTTAACAATGCTACATTTTTTAAACATTACACCTTAATTCTTTTTGAAGTTCATATATCCATCTAGAAGAAAAACAGTTTAATATTTTATCATTTCATACAAAGCAAGACAAAGGTAATTAACGCTTTAAAAAATCAAATGTTCATAAAAGATTAATCTAGTCCTTGTGTAGCAAAAATTTGTAATTCTATTGAAGCAAAAAGAATGTAAATAATTCTATTCTGTTTCTTTAAAAATTGACCTTGCATCAATATAACAATAGTTTAGGGAGAAGAAATTTCATGTATTGTGAAAGGCGAATTTCCAACATTCTATAAGAATAGGAATCCTGCTTTGTTATTTTACGACCATGGCTTACTTTAACCACAAGCTCATAACGCTGTATAAAAATTGAATGATTCCTCAGAAATCTC
>BGPR01014479.1:0-39121 GCA_013235015.1 Araneus ventricosus
TATTTCTGTGACGATCAGAAACATTACGAGTGAAATGTGAGAGTCCAACGCATGTTGCCGCCGATGACTGAAACACATTACGAGCAAGTTATGTGACAGTCCAATAGTATGTTAGCCAGATTATTGAAATATCACGATGTTAAGTGAGGAAGTCCAATAGTATGTTAAATAGATACGATTGAAATATTACGAGTGTTGTGAGGAAGTCCAATAGCATGCGTTAGCTAGATGAGTGAAATATTACGTGTGGAGAGAGTGTTGGGTGTGATAAAGTCCAATGCATAGCCAGATGATTGAAAATATGTCACAAACAACTTTAAAGAAGAATAACCGCACATAACCCATCCTCGTTATCACATAATGGATATACTAACAGCACCAATGGGCCTTTGTTTAAGAGATTCCACGGAATTTTAATGAAATATAATAAAAAAGAAGCAAAACTTTTATCACAACGTAGGCTGTCAGTTTTGAAAAATACACAGTAGAGAGTCTCCCACATGAATTTCTTCCTATAACGAAATTTGTTAAATAACGTTCAAAATATTCTCCATATAACGAAGTGGTTGTCTCCCTTCATAACGAATTTTTTCAGACCTTAATATCTTTTCGATTTTTGTCATTTTAAAGAAAGTTGCTAATTTCTGTGCACACAAATCGCCTTCACACACGTGCCCTGTTTCTGGAACCACTGCATTGTCTGTAGTTGTAGGACCTGGGTTTCTACAGAGGGAGCAACATTTCGTCAAGATCAAGAATCGGGGTAGTAGGGTGGAAACAGCAAATGACGTGACAATACGCATTTTATGTATTTTATCCTTACTAAGTACATATATTATCTTAAATTGGTGAATCTCTGTCTTACTTTTGAGTACATTTTGTTTATACAATAAAAAATTAGTATAATTTTAACAAATTTATAATAAATACATTTATTTTTAATTGAAAGTCATAACTAAATATTTTGAACTATATAGCATACTAAAAGGTTTGTAAGACATTTTATTTCTTAAATAATTGCAAAAATCTCTAATCTCCGTATATAACGAAATTTTCTATAGCGAATTTTTCAACTGGAACCAAGCGGATTTCGTTACAGGGAGATTTCACTGTATGTAAACACAGAAGCCCTATAGTCACAGTGTTAAACACAATGGAAAAAAGAAACACGCGATTCAGTACATTTGTAAAAAACAAAGAAAAAAACCTCTTAGTTTTAAATTCATTGCAACAGCGAAAAAAAAAATAGTACAAAATATGCATAAAATAACATTTTAAGCACTTGTATTTTGTCTATATTTCAGCCTTTTAAATTGCCTTGTTTCTTGCTCCATTAAAATAAACTTTTCTCAACGAGAAGACACATGATGACTGAGAGACATGCTTGTCAGTTTTTTTGTAGAAAATGTCATTAATTTGTCATCCGGATGTCACTGACTTTCCGGCAGCGAGATGACAAATTGAGCCCATTAAATTTCTAGATACTCGGCTGCCGACTCCAGCTCTTGCGTTTAATACAGCTCACTGCATTGAAAGGCATAAACGTGGAAGCACGTGGCATATTTAGATGGATCCTACCAGTGAGTTTGGATTGAGGCCGTTTTCATTGGCTCATGTCACGTGACTTCGCTTGTTTCCGAATGATGCCATAGGAGCGCGCTTAGTTTGATTTCGATTTTACTTTCTCGTAGCAATGAAGTATACAAAGAGAAAGTATTGTAATCGTCAAAAAATTGAGATTTTGACGAATTTGTCGTTTTAGACCTCCTGGATCCGAAAAAAAAAACACTTGGGAATTATGTCTTGCGTGTCTGTATGTCTGTAATCCCGATAACTCGAAAACTATGTTGTTTCTGGGATGAAATTTGGTATGTGGTCTTTAAACATCATCAATTTTATCACTTGGAGACAAAACTGGGTCGCGGAAGCTTTTCTGGTTCATGGTTCGTCTGTATGTCCGAAGTCGCGCGTGAACACCATAAACCCAAAAACTTGAATGAAGAAGAGCTTAGGGGGGGGGGATGGAAAAAATTTGGTACAATGGTTTTATCGTCATGAATGGTGGTCCGTATAAAAGTTTAAATACAACCACAATAAAGGGTTGACTAACTGTCGGCCTGTATAATTTTAATTGAGACAGAAACCAATCACATTCCAATGCGCATGCGTAGGAAGAGCGAATACGTCAGTTTTAAACCTGAGACGGCAAGAGTGAAACCTAGCAGAAAAAAAGAGATAAGGCAAATGTTTTAATCGGTACGCATCTCTTTGAATTCTTTACTCATGAAATTTTCAGTCCTATAATAGAAAAAACCTTCTGCTATCATTGATTCTAGGAATCAGTAGGTCTCGACCATTTTTTTACCGACGCGGGGGAAGGACGGGCTATTTTGGGGAAGGTATACGAGAAAGTTTAGGGGAGAAACACCTGCTGGTTGTCTTAGTTATTATCATGGAAATACTCAAAATTATTCTTTAATTACGATTATTTGCTTATTTCTAAAGGGAATGATGACCAAGATAAAAGATAATTTTGGTTTCTCCAGACAGCTAAGACAAAAATCGAAATCCAAACCAAGCGCGCTCCTATGACATCATTCGGCTACAAGCGAAGTCACGCACTGAGACACGAAAAGCGACTGCTAATCCAAACCATAGTAGGATCCAAATATGCGACGGATCCTCAAGGCGTGGTTGGAAAACAACAATTAAAGCAGGATTCTTATTCTGATCTATAGTGCTGGCCGCTGTAATTGATGGTCTTCTTGGCATTGGCGGAATTGCGCCAACTTTGCGAATACGTCGATTTCTATTGCTACATGCCAAATTCTTGACTTCAAAATGTCCGGTAAATCCGGACATTTTGATGATCCGGCAGAAATCCGACATGAGCTTGAAATACACATAGACGTAAGGAAATCTAGCCGTAAACGTCCTCTGTAACCCATATCATTCTTCTAGCTCAAATTGCTTTTTGAGTTATCGCAAAATATTCACAAGGAGCAACATGTACAGACAGACAATTTCCTAATTTTATATACCTATCCACAGACCCAACCGCAGATTTTTTCCTGTAAATTTTGAGGAGAAATTACAAGGTTCTGGCATAAAAGACCACACGTATCTAATTACATCCTTCTAAGGCTCAAAACCGTTTTTGAGAGAGTAAGAGGTGTCTGCAGACAGACAGAGACATAAACGAAGAATGTGTCTTCCGGGTTTGATAGAGAGGTCTGAAAGGGAGAGACGTATCCAAATTTGAGGCCTGAATTTTGTGATGATCTCTTTTGCTTTATCCAATTTACCAATTATTTTTTTTTTATTAATTTCTCTTAAATGATTTTGATTCCCTACTCCTTCCTTTTTTTTGCTTCTCCTCCTGTTTTTATTTTTTTCTTTCGAATACAGATGGTTGAATGGTTCTATCTTTCTTTACAAAGGAAAAAAGGGGAATTAATATTTAGGGAGGGAAATTCAAGTGTTGGTTTGAATAAAAGTGAGACATTTTATTACTTCCTCTAAGCGCGGGGTAAACTTATTTTTTTATGATAGTTGTTATCTCATTCTGATGGCTAATATTTTTATTTCAATCTTGTATTGACGTTTTCATGTGTTTGTGTTTGGTTTTCCATTTTCTTAAAATAATGCTTATTAGATACTGATTCCTTTGTCTTTTGTTGGGAAATTCTGGCCAAGATAAGCCATATTTTTTGTATGTAATGCAAGCTTCTTACAGAAAATTCCCAAATTTTTGGAACTATTTCCCTGAATACAGTCCTTGTGGGTTCTGACAAAGTGGGCTAGAATAGATTCCTTCTTTTTATTTGTTTAATTGATTCTCTGAGAGTATTTTTCTGGTTTTTTTGCTTTTTGAATGATTTTGATTTCCATTATTTTATCCTGTATAGGTTAATAAAGACTCTTATCCGATATAGGTTAATTGGGCCATAGCCCAGAGATTTCAATACTGTTTCCTACAGGTCATTATTCTGATTTTATTTTAATAATATTGAACCAAATATAGTATATTACTATAATGGCTCAGATCTGTTCTCTCGGTAGCGCTCGACATCACTAACAATAAAAAACTCTCGCGCCATAGCACTCCTGAGACGTTAAACAGACACATATTTCCACATTAGAGAACCTAAATTTCAGTCAATACACATATTTTAAATTTAAAAGAGAGTACTTTGCTCTAATAAATTTAATAGCTTCCTAAAATATAGAAATAAAATTTTCATCGATTGATATAAAATTTAGTTCGCTATGATCATTGTTCCCTGATACAAATTTATATTATATATTAATCATACATTTTAAATTTAATTTCTGTTTTTTTAATAGAAAGTAGTAAATACGTCGCGGTATATCATGCGCGTGATAGTTTTGGACGCCACGATGCATCTGGATTATTTATTGCAATCGTGATGAGATATATAATTCTGATAATATTTTGGCAACGTCTGACGTTGTAGTGAGAAGTGTTTGTTTTGATTAGACACTGAATTATAATAAAATTGTTAAACAAACTAAAAATACTTCACACACGGAATGTTGTTTACCAAGAGATTTTTGAATAACAAAGAAAATATAAATAAAAAAAAAAATATTTCCCTGTCATACTTATGTTTATATTTTATTTCTTTCAATCAATGCTAAACATTTCTCCTCATGTATATATCTATATTTTTCTGCAACACGTCAAATTTGACGGGAAATCTCCTCGAATGAAGAGTCGATTTGCACCGTCATTCCATTGACGGGCGATTTTCATACTCTTTAATTAGTAATTTATAACTATTTTAAATATGAAAAGACACCGATTTGTTTATTGTAAGGGCGTTATCAGAGAAAAAAAGGCAAGGTAATTTTCCCTTCCTTGCTCACAAGTTCGCTATTTTATGAGGTAGGTATTTTCTTTTGGTCTATAGGCGCTCAAATTCTAGTTATAGTTTGATGGGGCGCCAAACACCAAGCCTAGGGGAGCTCAAATTTTACAACAGAGGATACCCCTGACTTTGGAATGTTCCCTCTTCCCGGAGAGTCAACCCAGCACCTAAAACCTTAAGGTTGAGCCTACTCCTGGGCATTGAATGAATTCATTCTTTTTGTTTTCCGTATGCATGAAAGCAATAAAAAAATAATTTTTTTCTCAAAATCTGGAGGTCAGAAAACACAAAAAATCGGAAAATCGTGAGGCGCAGGTAGAAAAAGCTTGCAATGTAAATTAAAATTTTAATCACATTTATAATACATCTTATGTAGAAATACGTGCTTCTTACAGAAAAATTTCCCTGCAATATTTGGAATCCATTCAATATAGTATTAGCCCTTGACAAAGTGGACTGTGAATGAATGCCTTTATTTGTTTAATTCGATTCTCTCAGAAAGTAATTTCTTTCTTTCTTGTTTTTTTTTTGCTTTCTTTGAGGATTTTGATTTTACTTTATCCAATAGGTTAATGTCAAGCTTCTATCCAATAGGTTAATTGGTCTGTGCCCAGGACGCCACAGCCTACAGATTTACTGTTCTGATTTCTTATTTTTAATTTTGAACCAAATATAGATATTTAATTATAATTCTATAATTATTTCAAATATGAAAAGACTGATTTGTCAATTATGTGTAGGAAAAATTATTAATCTCTCATTTGTAGTTTATAATATGCAGAAAAAATTACCTTATGGGCACCTAGAGGTAACGCAAATTCAAAGATAAAGGAAGAAACATTAGTTGAAATTAAATTATTTCTATTTAAACACGACATGAAAGGTATTTACACAGGTGATTACTTTTACATTTAAGACAAGAGAGATTTAGGGTCATTACTTTACTTAAGTTAAATATCAACTTGGCACACCATACGTTTGAAGCAGTTAGTTAACAGGTAAGTAGGTAGATAGCTATCGCTCATCACCGCCGTGTGCTAACAGGAAGAGACCGTAGCTCGTTATGCTCACCTATCTATTGCATGTCCGTTCTTCTTGATTTCCTCTAAAATCAGCGCCCAGGATTAAAATATTACACCTGGTTTTAACGGAGAGCTTGCATACTACGCATCACGTGATTAGCAGCACCGTGAGAGCGCGTGATTGCCATATCTTTCAGTATCTTCCGCTGACACAACAATATTCAAATGAGTTTGTACGGGAAGTAGAAAAAATATTATTAGGAAGAAATTAAACTTGCCCTTTGGCCAGATGGCAAAAATACACCCCTACATACATATGAGATGAATGCTTAACAACATTTCGTTTCTGCTAGATAATCATTGTGGTTTCTTATAACTTTCTCCTATTGTTGTTAGTATCTCAATGCATTTACGATTTTTTTGCTCGACCTCCAGAGATGGAGAGAAAATTAATTATTTTTCTTTTTAATGCATTGATAAAAGTTTTTTTTATATTTATTATTTTCTAGTTTTCGTCTTTCATTTATGTCATAATTCATGCTACCTTATAAATATTTTGGGATTCTTTTAGAATCAATTTTTTTCACGAACTAATTCTACAATAATTTCCTTAAAAGTTCTATAATAGGATATACTCTATTTTTGCTGAAACCTTTAAATTGTTGTGTAAAAGTATTTAGTTCTAAAAAAATACTATAGATGGCGCCACTGAAACTTACCGAGTAATTTACGTTTTTTTTTAATTGATAATTGAGAGCTCTAAAATTATTAAATATTGCATTGTCATCAAGACCCAATAATAATAAATATACAAAAAAATTTCAGAACTTAGTGCATTAAGAAGTGAGAAAAATCGATCAAAAAATTCAACCTTTACACACACTTACAAACCAGAAACATTTCGAATTTAGTAAAAGTTCTTAGCTAAAAATGGAAGGTGCAAAATAAATCTTCCATTGCGGATGCTTCTGCCGCTGTTGCGACTTGTTCTAGGCGATGATCTTCAGCGAAGGCTGAGGAAATCAGAAAGCAGGGAACTGAGTTGATTGAAGAATGAGAAAATAGCGCCACAGCTTGGATAAAACCGGGGATCTGTCGCCATTCGAGGAACATCCTGTAATTAGTGGGTAATGGCTGTTCTGGGGACTAAATGCAACAGATCGGGTACAAATATCTGTCCGTTTCACGCATCTGATTAGCGAGGGTCAACACGCCCGGCAGCATTTCGAATCGAAGGTTGCTTAACAGCAGGAGGATTGTGGGGATTCATGAAGAAATACCTGAAATTTGTAGCAGGAAAATATGTGGTAGGAACGATATGGCCTATTCATTACGGCGCAGATTCAACTTCTTTTGCATGCAACTTTTTTAATACGCTTTTTACATTCTGCATACGAAGTATACAAAGAGAAAGTATTTAACGTCAAAAAATTGAACTGAGATTTTGACGATTCCTACGCCTTTAAACCTGAGTCCGAAAACAAAACTTTAAACTTATTGTCTGTGTCTGGGTTCTGTTCGAACACGATAACTCGAAAAAACTATTAGAGAGCTACGGGGATGAAATTTGGATGGTCTTAAACATAATTGTAGGTTCTACACAAATTTGGACAAAATCCGTCAAGGAAGTCTGGTTCATTTATGTGCGGTCATGGAACACTATAACTCAAAAAACTTGATTAGCTAGATGGAAAAAAATTTGGTACACAGTTTTATCAGTTATGAATGCTCTGTATATAAAAGTTTGGGGCCAACTGTCAAAAAAAAGAGGCGTCTAAATTGTATTATTCAATTCCCTTTTTAATCCGATTCTCATGCGCATGCGTATTATAGTATCTGTTATTGTTGTAAATTTTGCCATAATCAATAAATAATGTTTTCAAACAAGTTGTTAATAATTTTTTATTGTTATAAATCAAACTGATTCTAATATTTCAGCAAATCTTTTATTCACGCGCTTTTGCAATTGTTATGTTTGCGGTATATAAATTGTTTTCTTTCTTGGGAATTCAATTCCAAAGCAGAATTTTCGCTTTCTTTAGTATTCATTGCACGCTCTATTTTATCAAGTGCCTACTTCATAAAGAAATAAATATTTTTTTGAAACGTATAACAGATATACATATTTGATTTTCAGATTTGTTTCTGTTTTTGTTTTACTTCCTTCTCTTATACGAAGTATACAAAGAGAAAGCATTGTAATCGTCAAAAATTCCTTGAACTCGAGATTTTGACGAGAATCTCCTTGTCTAGAAAGTATACGGAGAAAGTTTAGGGGAGACCATCCGCTGGTTTCACATAAGAAATTGATTTAATTTATTTTGTCTTAGTTCATGTGAGTTTTCAATATCCAACACACAGCTACGAAAAAAAAGCACAGAAACCATCAAAATTGATAAATAAAACAATATTAAAAATATAATAACATTTTGTATGAATACCATTAATGAATATAATATTTAAATTTTATTAACTCATTCTTAAGTAAGATATTTATTCTTAGTTATGTGTGGTATTTTCTTAAATAAATCATTTGAGGACTCGGCATAATCCAAAAGTAAACAACAAGAACATATATACAATAAAAAATCGGAGTTTTCCCGTATAATGGATTATGATGTGTAGTCCGGGTAGTAGAAGCCGAAATTGCGTGTGTAGAAACGATGGAGACCAACTGGTACTAGTTTGAGTCTTGAGACTCTCCTTAAGTTTTAAAAAAATAGATTTATTTCACAGAAAATACCGGAATTCCGGTATTAAGGATGAAGAAAACACTGGATTCCCTGGCAGTAATGGAACACAATCACCCTGTTTAACACTTAGCACTCCCACATCCCCTATACAGGGAGTGTAGTCAGGTCAGGGTCGGACATTTACACACATCTCTCACACCCTAGGGCCAAAGCATATTCTCCTGTGTTCCTTCAGTGGAAAAAAAAAGTTAGAAATATAATTTTCAATTTAATATACAAAAGTTTATCTTTAAAACATGCAATCAATAATGCAATCTTATAATCTTTGATCTCATAAAATTTTAATTCAAAATTACACTACTTTGTGAAGAAACAAGCATTAACACCTGTAAAAATGTTTCATCGAACTTGAAATCGCCTGGAAAAGGAAAAGGGTTGTTTTCACCAGCTTCCTCGTTTGTTCATTGAGTTAACCTCTGCTGTTTTACCGTATTTTTCCGTTGTTTCTGATATTGAGTTCAAAAAAGCAGATATTTCAGCTTCTATATGTATATAATCCATTAAACTACCATCATCTATAAATATTCTGAATTTTAGAGATTTGATCACACAAAAAGGATCCACAATTATCTTCACTCTTTAAAACACATTTTTAAGAGACTTCAGTTAGTACATCAAATAAGCAAACCACCAGAGGTTTTGATCCGAGGAGGGGCAAAACCTGTAGCTCTGGTCTGTCTTCCTTATTTCTTGACTGATTTTCCTGCCTCTCCTTTTACATTTTATTACTTTTTGCTGTATTTCGTTGATCACTGAATTTCAAAGTGGAAAAGTAACCCAATTAGAATAAAACGGTAGAAAAATACAATCTTTAAATAATTTCAGGGAAATTGCGTAGCCTTAGGACGAGCCACTGGGAATAAAAATATTAAGTCTGCCACACGTGGCTTTTTTTTTTTTTTAGACAGGTAATTGCGCCATAATGCAATTTTTGCGTCTATTGTACTCTTCAAGACTGACGCCCGCGTCCGTATTCCCCTTGTCTCTCAGTCACCACTGCGCCGCCACCGAACGCAGAAGACACTTGCATTGCAGATGCCACAATTAGGGCAACCCCCCTCCGCAGTCGGGTTCGGCAACCAGTGGCGTAGCGAGGGTTAGGCTCATTATCACGGTTACGCCAGTTGGCGGCCAAGGGTTGTCGAATGGGCAGTCGCTGCGAGAGCCTGACTACTGAGGATAATAATAGGGTCCCAGTAGCCATCAATGGGCCACGGCTCGACTCCTTCTGAAGATGATAAAGTACGAGAATGAACGGAGATAACTGATTGCCGACGCTTAACTTCTCGCGTCCATTTCTGCACATTGAGCGCGTATATTTTTTACTGCGCATGCGTAGAAAAGTAGCGTAATTTTTCTGTCATAACTTAAGAGCCACAGATATATATAAGGCAACTTATATGAAAATTACAGTTCAATACCGTTAGTATTCACAAAGATGTTGGCATTGCAACAGCTAAATTTACAGCTTTTTTGATCTTTAAGAGAAACAATATACGCACAAATTGATATTTTTTAGAATTGAATCTTCGGAAAGTAATAATATTGAATTTTATGAGAAAATTGAGCATCCTGATCCTCACGTGTATATGTATATAAATTAAATGTAAAATGGCTAATTAAATCAGATTGATGATAAGTTGAGAAACTGGAAAAATTAAATTCAAGTTGCATCGTTCATTACTGATTTCGGCACTGTGAAACCACACATTTTTTTGGAAAATAATAACATGCTGCTAAATTATATTTACATATTTATGATGATCAGGTACATGTTCAATACCATTTTGAAGTCAAATTTTAGTAATTTTCAAAAAAACGAAACATGTAGTGAACTTGAAAAGGAAAGACAATGATCATAGACAATGCTGTTCATGAAAAGAAGGCATACAGAACTTACGTAACTATATGGGGGAAAAATTGAATTGTTTCGTTTTTTCTATATTGGTGAAATTCGTTGTAGTAGAAGCTTGTAGAAGCAGGTAGTATTTTCGTAGTTGTTTTGTAAATGTAGCGAGAGTTTCAATCCTGATGATTATTTCTGCAATTACCCTGTATCATATTTCAGTTTAGTAATTGCATTTGTTACAGAAGAGATAGAACGAAACAGAAAGAAAAAAAAAAAATCTTTGAACATAACTATATAAGTTCAGAAAGAAATGTTACACCGAAAATGGGCCTTCGAAATGATAATTTTATTATTTTCCTTGCTGTCTGTTGCCAAAAAAAAAATGCTGGACAGAAATTCATATCATTTTATACACTACAATTATTACAAAGGTCGCAGGAAGATATCGGAATAGGGAAACAAGAAAGGATTCAATTATCTTTAAATTATTATTTGTTTTTCAAAAAATGAAGTAAGACTTAGACAAAGTCGATCGCTTCCTTTCAAGTTTCTTACCATGCTCTTGTGTAACTTTGAAAAGCTAAAAACAAAGTGAGGAAAGGAACAGTGACGACCTTAAAAAAAGTGCGCGGTGAGCACAATTTTGTTCTGTTCCGCAGTCTGTAGAATCATTAGAATATAAAAAAAAAATTATTATATAATTTTAGAATTAAATTGACAGATTAATTCACTAATTTTAATTAGGATTTAGATAGAAAGATATAAAAAATTATTACAATTTATTAAACTCTAGAAAACGTTCAAAATGTGTGTAATATAAATGACACACGCAGAATCATTAGAATATAAAGAATTATATTATATAGATATAAAAATTATTTTTAATATTAACGGAAAACATTCAAAAAAAATGCGCTTAAAATATTAATAATGCAGAATCATCATTAGAATATAAAGAATTATATTATATAGATATAAAAAATTATTTTAATTATTAAACGGAAAACATTCAAAATGTGTGCTTAAAATGAGTTAATAATGCAGAATCATTAGAATATAAAGAATTATATTATATAGATATAAAAAATTATTATTTTAATTATTAAACGAAAACATTCGTAAAATGTGTGCTTTTCTTAAAAATGAGTTAATAATGGTGAATCAATATTAGAATTAGAGCAAAGACTATATTGTATAGATATAAAAAAAATTATTTTAATTATTAAACGGAAAACATTCAAAATGTGTTTAAAATGAGTTAATAGCTGCAGAATCATTAGAATATAAAGAATTATATTATATAGATATAAAAATTATTTTAATTATTAAACGGAAAAACATTCAAAATGTGAGTTTTAAAATGCGCCAATAAACCTGAAAGATAGTTTTATTACAGATGCCATTTCAAATTTAAAAATTAAATCTTTACCTTCTTAGCTTAATTTTTTCAACTTAGAACGTAGAACTATTTTTTCAAAGAAAATTAATTCAGAAGCTGTGTTCTTTTCCATATATAATTTTAAAATATTGTTTGAAAACTGCTAATCATAAAAGTTAAACTCATTCAGCTTAGAACAGAGGTTCCTCATCCCAGGGTACGCGCACCCTGGGGATACGCGAAGAACCAGTTGGGGTACGTGAACCAAAGTCGGTAATGGCGTGACAAGCAAAACATAAGGATTTCTAAAAAAAAAATTACAGAATTTGGCAACACAAGCTACCACAGACTGCTGCTACGTGACATAAACTTGTGATTTATCTTGTTCTGTAAACCATTATAATTACCCAAGGTGTAAAATATTGTATTAAAGAGATTGATAATTAAATTACATATTAATAATGAAATACTTGTTTCATGATTTTACCCGACGTTCTCAATGAAAATCTACGGCGCAGACCCGCATTGAGCATTTATGTTTCATTTAGAGTAGCTTTTGATGGCGCCATCTGCTGGATAGCATTAGAACTGTATTTCGCGCGAAAAGCGCAGTAAAACATTATTTACTACAAATGCTCATATTTCCAAAAAAAATCTTGCCAAATTTTTTTGAATTCAAATTTTAATACACAATGTTTCTTTTACGTAATTGTCGAGTATTCTCCTAGTTTTGCCAATTGAAAGAAAACTATGCGTTATAATAGAAAAAAAAAACATGCGGAGTTTGAAATTTTCTCTGCACTTTAATACCGATCTTTTACTTATATTCTGATAAATATTTCTTTTATTGTCTCACTTTGGGCCACACATATAGTAATACTCCCTCAAGATCTTAAAAGGCACCAGAATCAACCTTTCTAGCTAAACGTTTCCACGCTACACCCTATTTATAACCCCTACATAAAGCTAATTATTATTAACAATCACGCGTACGCGCCTTCAATACTATGGCAGTTTGAGATGACATCACAAGCAAAACAAATACTATGCGAGACAATAAACTCTACAGATACATGATCTCACCGTTGGGGTCAACCATTCTTTTCTGCATTATTAGTCTCGTAGTTACTAGTAGCGCGCGCAAGGGATTCAAATTTGACGGTATTTTGAGAACAACGCTTGCAAAATTAATAACAGTGATCACCACAATATCAATCACAGTACTTTCAATAGCGCTCAACGTATATATCACTGAAATTGTACCCGGTCTAAACTCCAAATGATTCACTTGGTTTGAGTCTCGCTTTTTTTTATACCTTTTCTAACAGGAATGATTGTCACGCACAATCTCGAAGGTTCTGATATTTCCTGCCCTAGAAGAGATAGAACACAATCTGGTGAATTTTCTGTAGTTTCTGTTTGAATGCCAAAAGTCACTGAAATTTAATCCCTTAATATGTCAAGCCAAGCATCGGAAAGTTCATATATATTTCTGGTAAATCTATTAAACTCTCTTTTAAAACTCTCTTTTTTTTGTCCTAAGATTAGAATGTAAATGGAAACAATCTCATACAATTCATAACATATTTTAAAATTAATTTGATGGGACTGAATTTTTCTAGGTTCATAAGAGAGTTAAGAAATTCGAGTAAGAGTTTTTGAGAAGTACCTCTTCCATCTGAAGCATTTGTGCAACAGTTTGACAAACATCTACAGTTTCCATGTGGTAGAGACTATTACCGAATTTTAACGACATCTTAGCTTTTTTAGATTATTGTGACACTCTTTACACACAGACAGGTTAGAAACACGGAGAGATAATTTAAAAAATGATTTTAAGGAGTTTGCAAAACTGAAATTCATCAAAATCTCGAAACGAAATTTTGTATTGACGATTGCAATATTTACTTCTTAATCTATGCGAGAATTACTCAGAAAATAAAAAAAAGTATCTACAAGTAAGAAATTGCAGAAAAAACGAAAAAATTTTATCTCAAGTGACATCTACAAAAAAAAATAAATAAAATTCGGAAAATACCCTTCGCCAAAGCTTGAAAAGGAACATGGTTTCTTTTCTTTCTTTTTTTTTCCCCTCCTTTTCCCAGAATTCATTTTCTCAAACTGAAACAAGCTTTTTATATGCCTGAAGTTCCTTTGACGACAGCATAGAAGGCAAATCCTGAAATGTTTGTACATAAATTTTTTAAAGAACTTATTAAATGGCTTCATTACTGTTTTAAATTTTTTCACGTTTCATTTATTCTTTCTGATATTTAGTTAATCAGACTGCCATTTTATCTTTATTGATATTATTTAGCAATTTAAGAGATGCACTCTCTACAAGCTTGTTCAACTAACTTCGCCGAGAGATATAGAGAGAATACTAAAACTTGACTGAAAAAATATTCTTTCGTAGGAGAATAATACTAAACAAAATTAATCGAAAATACTGTAGAGAATACTTTCAAACTTTAATTGAAAATAGAGTTCTTCGTAGAGAATACTTTCACAAAACTTAGTCGGAGAATCTTCTTCGGTGAGAATACTTTCAAAACTTGACCGAAAAATCTTCTTCGTAGAGACACTGAAATTTTAACGAAAAATATTTTCGTAGAGAATACTTTGAAACTTAATTGAGAAAATATTCTTCAGAATTACTTCTCAAAAACTTACGAGAGAATCTTCTTCGTAGAGAATACTTTCAAAACTTGACCGAAAATCTCTTGGAGAATACTTTCAAAACTCATCCGGAAAATCTCTTCTAGAGAATACTTTCAAAACTTAATCGAAAAATCTTCTTTCTGTAGAGAATACTTTCAAAAAACTTAACTCCGGAAAATATTCTTCGTAGAGAATACTTTCAGAACTTAACTGAAAATCTTCTTTCTTCTGCTGAGAATACTTTCAAAACTTAAATGAGAATCTTCTTCAAAGAGAATACCTTTCAAAACTTGACCGAAAATCTTCTTCGTAGAGAATACTCTTTCAAAAAACTTAATCGAAAATCTTCTTCGTAGAGAATACTTCTCTGCACCTAACTGAAAATTTTCTCTGCAGAATACTTTCAAACTTAACCGAAAATATTCTACGTGGAGAATAATACTTTCAAAAACTTAACTGAAAATGAAGATTTCAATAATCCTGATCTGCTAAAGATTATAGAATCTCGGGAACTGAACCACTGGGCCGTCCATCTGGATTATCCGCCATGAAAATTCGGGTAAACATGACTCTGGATAGTATCAAAGTGAGAGGAATTGATTTTTAGGTGTTCTGTGGAAGAGTACGTCAGCAAGGTGCTGGTTCTTTAGCTCGAAAAGAAGACAGTGATTTTGCTTCCTACTGTCAAGGTCTCTGTATTCATTCTTTAAATACCAATTCAAATGTCTTTAATTCACTGAATGAACATTGAATAGATATTATTCCTTCATTTTTTTTTTTAATAATTTTTTCAGAAAAATTAAAAAATTACTCTTCGATTTATCGAAATTTTAGATTCTTGGGGTTCGGAGTCTCCGAGGTTCACGAATTTGACTGTACGCCAGTAAGTAGTTGCTACCATTGATGAGTGTTTCCAATCCGTTGAAATACATAGTCAAAATTAAAGGAATTGGAGAAACCAGAAATGTAATATATTATATTGCAAAAACGTATTGAATACTTGTAGAAGCAACATTTAACTACATTTTCATGTTTAGCAATTGATTTACTTAAAATATTAAATCCAAATTAATGACTCACTCTGATATGCAACGGTTTCAAATTTTATATATTTATGTGTACTTTTGATCGTCAATACACCATTATTATTTTTAGAAATTAATTATCGATCGTTCAGGGAGTTGCCTGTAGGTAGTTTGAAACATCGATCTGGAAAGATTAGATAGTAGAAATAAAATAAAAGCGATAAAAAAAGATTTTGATAAGTATTATTGTCTCTTTAATAACGTTTTTCCTTCAATTCTAATTTCCTTTTGTGTGGTCGTTTGATACGTACATATATATATGTACAATCTCACTTCATGTTCCCGGATCTTGAATCATATGCAGTTACTTCCGTAGTTTTGTGAAGGCATAAATGAGGAAAACATGACGAGAAAAAAAATTTAAAAATCAATTTATAGCAACCTAAGAAAAAAGAAAATTTTGTAAATAAATTAGTATATAAGAAGAGAAAACATATCAAGAATAAAAACAAAGAAGAACATATAACCGAATAATCATGAAGTGTCTATAATTTGCTGTGGAAAGACTGTCTATCTAGATATTTTTTTTAATTCCATTAGTTTGGCTACGATCGTATTATATTATGCCTCATATTGCAAAATATATAGTAAACCTTTTTAGGCCTTTGACTTAAATTCGATTTCACTTATTAGCTTAAAACTAGGGGCTCTGTATGTCAAAGAGTCTTCTCTGTTTATTTCAATGGCAACCATATCGGAAAGAACATTGTTGTCGTTTTTTTAATTTTACTTAATAAAGTAGTGAATTCTCAGTTGGATCATGGCCAATCCCGTCACATTACAAATAAAACTGGCCGCTGGGCGTGGATTTTGACAAAATGACTGCCACTGGCCAAATTCGTATTTGAGAGGCCCTCGCTCACCACTCAGTGTCCTCACAGTCTGTCATGACCTTGTGATCATGAGTATTGCTATAAATGATCTTGAGGCCCCCTCCTTATTCAGTGTCCTCTACATTGCCGCTCTCCAGCCCAGGACTCAAGAGATTGCTATACAAGATTTTGGACTCACCACCAGTGTCCCATATTCTAGCCATGCTCAGGACCAATGTGCTCATAAATAGAGGTTTGAGGGCTCCCTCGCCTATTCACCTAGTGTCCTCTATATTGGTGCTTGCCAGCGATCTAAATGTGACTATGGAATGATTTTGAGGACCCTTCTCCGCCTATTCAGTGTCCCTACTTTGGTGCGGGACTAGACCAAATATGTGCTATAAATAGTTTTGAGGCCCCTCGCCTATTCAGTGTCCTCACATTGCGTCGCCGGCTCAGGAACCAAATGTGATAAAGGATGTGCAAGGCCCTCCCTGCAATTACATGTGTTCATCGTGGTGCTAGCCTGTGAACTAAAATTGTGCTATAAAATGAATTTTGAGGCCCCGCTCATTCAGCTGCATGTCTCTAGCATTGAGTCAGCCGGCTCAGGACTTAAAATGTGCTATAAATAGCCAAATTTTGAGGCCTCGCCAGTCCACTGAATTATCATCGGATAGTTTAGGCCTCGCTATCACTGGTCCGGCTGGTAGGACAATTGCTAGGATCACTCTGGAGCTGCCCATCATCTCACTCGGCTTCAGGCTAAAAGTAAATAGATTTTGAGGCCCCTCGCCGCATTAGTGTCCTACATTGGTCGTCAGCCAGGACAAGACTTACCACCTAAATAGATTTGAGGCTATCGAAGCAATGTGTATATTACGCTGGAAACCTTTCCTGCACAATGCACCTCCACCGTTCTAAAGAAAACTGGCAGCCTAGGTGAATGACCGTTTCTAAAGTGGGTTTCATGTTTAGAGTAACACAAAATGTGTAATATTTAGACAGTTGGTTCTTTCTGTATTTTCTTTTTTTTTGAAAGAATAAATTTGACTTTGAGTTTTCAACTCGAGGGACACAACTTTCTTCTCTTATAAATTAAGTCAAATCTAAAAAATAGATCCCTAATGCTTCCTCAGTGTTTTTTTGAGATGGGCAATAATATGACCCATTCTTCCCAAAGATCTGTTGATCTGAAAGTTTCATTTATTGATGGGTCTCAGCAGTTTCTTTTGTCAATATTGTCGTGATCGGCGCCTGAAATGCCAAAGGAACTGATACTTGCACTCCGCTTAGTAATTCAGAATTTCTATATCTTTTGGAAGAATGATACTTTGATCCAATCTTTGTGTTGTTTTAGTGATGGATACGTTGTTCTTCTTCTCTTTTTCCCTTTTACTACTTAATGAAAGTCAGAATTGAGAGAGGTAGAAAGAAACCATTCATTGAAGTCGTCGGCGCGACAGCCCAGCCCCTCAGAGAATTTGAGTGGGCGTACTAAGTTAATGAATATTATCGTCTATGGGGTCACAAAATGTCAAGAAAGCAGCCTTGTTGACAGAAATGAAATCCTATGCGAGCTCCTACCCCATGACCTCATGTTCTAGTGACTTTACATCATCCGGTAAGTAATTTAGTGGGTTAGTAAATTATGTGTATGCAAGGGATAGCCACTTGAGATGGTTTAATAGCTATCCTGTAATATACTCAAAATTTTACTCACAATTTTAGACTCACAATGATTTTGCTATCTACAATTTTAAGTTACTGGACCTAATTTCATACTCACAACAATTTTAACTACTATTGGCTACATACTTACGATTCTTTCAGCTCACAATGATACTATACTCTCAACTTTAGTTCACAAATTAGTATACTCACAATTTTAGCTAAATGACTAACTATACCACAATTTTAGTTCACAAACTGATACTATGCTAATTAGGTTTCAATCACAATGACTACTATCACACAATTTTAAGCTCAGAATGACTAACGATATTCATTTGAATAATCACTAAATATTTTCATAAAGCTTTACATTATTGGAAGGCTGACTTAGTTGAATCGCCTATAGATAGGGTCTTATGTAAATAGGAGGGCCTCTAGCTTTTGGTATGTTAATTTTAGAATTACAAAACAATCTTTTGCAGGTTGAGCACAGGTGGTTTACAAGACACACGAGCTTTCAAAAGGAACTTAACAAAAGGGTAGGACGCAAACAAAGACAAAGGCGACGAAAGAATAAACTTTGGGATCCTTGCAAATAACACGGTGAGCGTTCTTTCTGTGGGTGTATAATATCGCCAACAATGCATTTTAACAAAGGACGACGGTGCGTCCTGAATTTGAAAAATTAGAAACTCCAGTTTCTTCTCCTTATTCTCGGAATGGTTTGTGTGTCAATTGCAGGGTTACTTCTTGTCGATCGTCGAAGCATCAGCTGACACAACGTAATAGAGGACTAAAAATCTCTGGAACTATCAGAGCTTTATCAAAGTTTTGAAAGTATTCTTTAGCGCCAGATAGATTCTTAGGCGGTAACCAAAAGAGAACCCTAAAATGATGCGCATAACCATTTCTTCTCTTTTAAGTGAATCTTGAACATTTATTGCATAATTAGATTAACAAACAAAGATCAGAACAGAAAATGTACAAGATATATGCCAAAAGTGATTACAATGCTGTCATTTAATAGGAGGTTGGTTCGAGGGTACATTTACTCTCTCGCATGCGATTCATTCAGAAGAGTGGCTGTAATCGTCAAAAATCCTAGACTCGAGATTTGATGACGTCTCCACGTTTAAACCTCCCTATTCGAAAAACAATCTTGGATTGTCTGCCTGAACAAGGCATAAGCTCAACACTATTAACTACAGGGCAGAAATTTGGTATGCGTCTTTAACATATTTGTGGTTTCTATCAATTTTGGATAAAATCCGCGTCCACGAAAAGTCGTCGATCTGTCTGTGCGCGCATGCAGAACGGAATAACCTCTCAAAACTTGAATAGCTAGATGATAAAATTGTACATTTTGTTTTATAGTCGTGATGTAAGGTACCTGCGTAATAAGTTTTGGGCTGCAAAATCATGTAAAGGGTTATGCTGTCAAGGTCTGTTATAATTTATTGAAGAGAATCCGTTGCTTCACGGCATGCAGTACTGGAAGCATCTTCTGTGCACGAGAAAGAACGAATTTTACGATGCGAGGTAGCAGGATTAGCGCGTTTGTCCTGAGCCGGTAAGATGGAAGTCGTGTGATCACACGCATTTTACTGACCCACGCATCTCTTTGAATTTGATTCTTTACCTAGATATTTTTCAGTCACTATAATGAAAAACCTTCTGCTAGTCATTGGATTCTGGGCAACAGTAGGTTCGAATTTTTTTTATCCACGCGGGGGGAAGGGGAACGGCAATTTTTTGGGGAAGTATACGAGAAAGTTTAGGGGAGACCACTCCCGCTGTTTTTGCATTTTCGTAAGTCATTGAATTCTGAGAGTGGAAAAGTAGGCAAATAAAATTAAAAACGAAAAATACAAGTTTTAAAAATAATTTCAGGGGCTGCTGTAGCTCTGCAGCCCTAATGGACGAGCCGCCACTGAGAAGGTGGTTTTATACTATACTAGCAGTACGCGCACGGCGTTGCCCGTGGAATCGGGACTTCAAAATTGGGGGGAAAATTGCCACAATGACACGAAAAAGTTTTGGAAACAAAATTAAAACAAAAGATACACATTATTGATTTTCTCGCTTATTTTTCTTTGCGATAATGGCATTTATGAAAACAGAAATGTAATATTTTTGCTTTTACATCTCGACAATGAGGCGAATGTAATGACGTCACGAAAGCATATGACGTCATCTGCCGCGAAGAAGGTCACGTTGCAACAATGCATTCTGGGATGGTCCGGAGAAGCTGTCGCTGTTAAATTTCGCTAGAGGAAAAACTGTTTGAACCGACCAGGGAAAAATTAATTTAAAAAAAGCTATTTTAACAGTTCTTGTTTCAAATCCGACATAAACGTTCCATTTATAAGCTGAAAAAAAATTTAAATTATAGAGATGTTAGAACGTCAGATGCGAAAATTTAATGAAATCTTTATTAAAAATTACCATAAAAGTGACTATTTTTCAAAAAATTCTCAAAATTCAGTAAATTACGTTAGACGTACGAAACAAACTTCATTAGAACGGAAATTGTTTGTTCTTTCCGATGGTGTAACTGTTTTTTCCGTACAATTATTCGAAGCCATGCTATTGAGAAATGAATGCGAAAAATCACCTATAAAGGCACAAAATATTAAATAAAAAAATTCTAGATTAAATTTCAAAATTCCGGCTTCGAGGTGCATTCAATCACCATTACGACTACGTGTGTGCCAAATTTCGTGGCTGTAAGTGCGATATATTCGTCTGGACATCGCAGACAAACGCACACAAACATTGCCTTTTATAAGTATAGATTACTAGCAGTCGCGCACGGCGTTGCCCGTGGAATCAGGACTTCAACAAAATAAAAAAGAAGTCCTCATACAATTACATAAATGAAAGTTTTAAAAAAGAAATCAAAACAGAAATATATATATTATTGAGTTTGTCCGCTTCTTTTTCCTCTCGACCGAGTACCGTTAATCCAAAACAATGTTAAAAAATTACAATATGATATTTATTACACCGCAAGCAAGCTATGAAAGGCATAGAAATAAGTTAAGATACGCTTAAAAATAATAATCGAAGTCATCGAGTAAATAAATCATCTCCTTCCAGAACGCGAAAGTAATGACGTCACCCCGCCCCGTCAGCCAATGAAATTGCCCGCAACGTTCCGGAGAGGAAGCCACGCTAGAGGGAAAATATCTATCAACTACCAGGAAAAAATTAATTTAAAAAAACGGGAAAAGATATTTCAACCATTCTTATTTTAAATCCGACAGAACCGTTGCAGTTATAAGCTGAAAAATTTTGAAAATGATATCTTTCTTAGAACATCGGACGCAAGAGTTTTAAGGATTCCAGAAAATTTTATTTTTGAAAAGTGACTATTTTTAAAAAAATTCCCAAAATTCAGTAAATTACGTTAGAAATTCGAGACAAACTTCATTAGAACGGAAATCGCGTGCTCTTTCCAATGGTTTATCTATTTTTTTTTCGTACAATTATTCGAAACCATTCTATTGAGAAATTAGTGCGAAAAATCAACCAAAACAGCACAAAACATTAAATAAAAAATTTTCTAGATTAAATTTTAAAATTTCGGCTTCGAGGTGCATTCAGTCACCTTTACGACTACCTGTGTGCCAAATTTCATGGCTGTAAGTACGATAGATTCGTCTGGACATCGCAGACAAACACACACACACGCACACAAACATTGCATTTTATAAGTATAGATTAGCAGTACGCGCACGGCGTTGCCCGTGGAATCAGGACTGGGGAAAAAATGACAACAGTGACACGAAAAAGCTTTTAAAACAAAATCAAAACAAAAGATACACATTATTTGATTTTCCTGCTTATTTTTTTTTTCGCGCTACAGTACAAAGTACGTTAATCCAAAACAATATTACAAAATTGGAACGTGAAAATGATTATTATACAGCAAGCAAAATATAAAATTGAATCCGAAAATAATAATCGAAGTAATTCATTCAGGTGAAGGTCATGACGTATCCTGCGCGTCCGCCAATCAAAATTGCCAACTACGTTCCGAAGAATTGCCGCGCGAGGAACTCGATCGAGAAAAATAACTCTCAACCGTCCAGAAAAAAATTAATTAAAAAAACACGGGAAGAAATATTTTAACCGTTCTTGTTTTAAATCCGACAGAACCGTTCTAGTTATAAGCTGAAAAAAAAAAATTGAAATTAATAGTGTTATTAGAAAGTCGGATGCAACAAATTAAAAATCAAAAGTAACATCTGGATGCCAAAACTGGGTATTTTTAAAAAAATTTCTCAAAATTCAGTAAATTGCGTTAGAAATTCAAAACTAACTTCATTAGAACGGAAATCGCGTGCTCTTTCCGATGGTGTATCTATTTTTGTCGTACAATTATTTGAAACCATTCTATTGAGAAATTAGTGCGAAAAATCAACCAAAACAACAGAAAACATCAAATAAAAAAATTTCTAGATTAAATTTTAATATTTCGGCTTGGAGGTGCATTCAGTCACCATTACGACTACCTGTGTGCCAAATTTCATGGTTGTAAGTGCGATAGATTCGTCTGGACATCGCAGACAAACACACACACGCACACAAACATTGCCTTTTATAAGTATAGATTATATGACCAAAATTGTAGATTTGTTCAAATTTTGGACTCAACGCTGTGGTGTAGCGAAGGTAACCTGCAGCAGGGGCATAATATTTCACCCCAAACCGGGGTTGTACTGTAATATGTTCCGAAGTTATGGACGTCAAACATTCAAGTGACAAAATTCAAAAGCATCCGTGACTGGGGAAGTGTTATTTTGCATTTTCAAGGGTGCCGTTTGAAAACCGTTAGCTGCATCACTTCTTACGTTAAGTGTCATCGTCTTGCACTTCCGCAGCAGATTGGATGCATCGTGCGATCGGATTTGATCGATTAGATGCGGAAACACGAAGACGAGGAACAAATGTCACGACTCCCGACGTCATTAATGGATGGGGCAGTGCGGAGCGAGAGCTCGCAGTTCCGCGATGCGTGCGTTGCGGGCGGCGTTTAGGGCGATGATTAATTGCTCGAAACGTGACAGAGTGATTTCACGCGGGTCAGGAAAGATGGTGAATAACATCCATTAAGATTATGATTTTTTTACGTTCGCGTACACGAAGTATACAAAGAGAAAGTATTGTAATCGTCAAAAAATTCGAACTCGAGATTTTGACGAATATCCACGTTTTAGACCTCCCTGAGTCCGAAGAACACAATTTTGGAATTACGTCTGTCAGTCTGTGTGTCTGTATGTCTGTCTGTGTGTCTGTATGTCTGTCTGTGTGTCTGTCTGTGTATCTGTGAACACGATTAGAGATACAGGGATGAAATTTGGTATGTGGTCTTTACACATAATTTATAGGTTTCTATCAAATTTTGGACAAAATCCGTCAACGGGAAGTTTGCCTGTCTGCATGTCCGCGGTCATGCGAGCACTATTAACTCAAAAACTTGAATAGTTAGATGGATAAAATTAAACCACACATCATGAATGTAGGTCCGTATAAAATTTTGGGCCAAATCCGACAAAGGGTTGATTGTCTATAGGTCTGTATAATCCCACGCTTGTTTTACTCAAGTTAGTATGGTTGGCGTTTGACCTTGGTGATCTACGAAGGAAATTGTAGCGAGCCGCAAACGCGAGCTTTGGAAATTATGGCAACCCGAATCGAAACTTCGAGAAAGTATTGTAATCGTCAAAAAAGTTAAACTCGAGATTTCGACGAATCTCCACGTTTTAGACCTCCATGAGTCCGAAAAACACAATTTGGGAATGATCTGTGAACACGATAACTCGAAAACTATTAGAGATACAGGGATGAAATCTGGTATGTGATCTTGACACATAATTTACAGGTTTTTATCAAATTTTGGACAATCTCCGTCTACGGGAAGTCTGTCTATCTGTCCGCGTTCATGTGAACACTATAACTCAAAAACTGGAATGGCTAGATAGATAAAATTTGGTACACAGTTTTATCGTCATGAATGTACGTTCGTATCAAATTTTGGACAAAATCCGTCAAAGGGTTGACTGTCTGTCTATATAATCGAATACTTTTGTACGCAATAACTTCTTTAAAAAGTTACTTTGATATATGAAAATAGAACTCTGTTTCATGTCTCCAGACTAGGGATGGCGGTTATTTCGAAAATAACTATTTTATTATTGCCATGAAAGCTTTTTTTCGCATCATAGCATATTTCATTTGTGAGCAAAATTTGAAGAAAATCTTTTCATCAATCTGGAATTATACATCATACAAACTATTTTGACATTTCACCTTTATTTATGTACAGGGTTTTTATATTTGAAGTTCGCTATTCGGAAGGCTTTAGAACTCCGTTTCATGTCTCCAGACTAGGGATCGCGGTTATTGCGAAAATAATCGGTTTTCGGTTATCCAGGTTTTTTTTAACCTCCGGTTTATCCTGGCGGTTATAATAGCTCAAAATAACAGGTTTTTGAAATAACCGGTTTTCGGTTTTTTTTATAAATATCACACGCCGTTTGTAGACAAAACATTATGTATTAATATTGCTTTTGTAGGAAATCAATCCATTGGCCAATATTTATCTGTTCATGAAGACTCTTTCAATAATTCTCCAACCAACAGACGCCTCGAGAAATTGGCCTAAGGTTGGTTGATTGGCCTAAGATGATGAAATTCAAATCTTCATAACTTGTTAAATTTCAGTCTAATAAATTGTATCTTCGAAACCGAATTTTTTACTTTCTCGTATACGAAGTATACAAAGAGAAAGTATTGTAATCGTCAAAAAATTCGAACTCGAGATTTTGACGAATCTCCACGTTTTAGACCTCCCTGATTCCGAAAAACACAATTTTGGAATTATGTCTGTCTGTGTGTGTGTCTGTGTGTGTGTCTGTATGTGTGTCTGTGTGTGTGTCTGTGAACACGATAACTCGAAAACTATTAGAGCTACGGGGATGAAATTTGGTATGTGGTCGTTAAACATAATTTGTAGGTTTCTATCAAATTTTGGACAAAATCCGTCAAAGGGAAGTCTGTCTGTCTGTATGTTCGGGGTCATGCGAACGCTATAACTCAAAAACTTGAAAAGCCAGATGGATAAAATTTTATACACAGTTTTATCGTCATGAATGTAGGTCCGTATAAAATTTTGGGCCAAATCCGTCAAAGGGCTGACTGTCTGTCGGTCTGTATAATCGCATACTTTTTCAGTTTTGAAACTAACTCCCTGCGCATGCCTACTAGTGGCAATGCCTGTACAAGGAAGGGACGATCCGAAACTTGGCAGCTTGCCAAAAACAAATTCTGGAGTGATTTTGTAAGGAAGCAAACATTTAGGGAGTCTCGCCAGGTCCTGTTGCGCAAAAGAATGAGCAGAAGATTTGAATTTGTTTTGATCCTTCAAAGCACTCGTGGTTCCAACTTTGGTTTACTTGCGACGGAAGTTTATTTGACGTCTTTTATTATTCTAGTTTTCTCTACATGTGTTAGGAGTATACGAGAAAGTTTAGGGGAGACCACTCCCGCTGGTTTTACCCGGTTATTGGATTTTAAACAAATGACCGGTTATAACCGGGACAAAAATAACCGAAAAATCCGGTTAACCGAAACAAAAAAAAAGTTTTTCGGTTAAAATCGTAGCTTTTTCCCATTCCTACTCCAAACGAAACAAAATTTCACTAGACAAGTAACACTTACAAGTGATGCGCTCTATGAAAATGAGAAAAGTAATGTGAGGTGATGCACTGTCTTGCATATAAAGGATATTTTGCACGAAAAAAGAGTTTAGGTTCGTAACTGAATTTCGGTAGCGTTTTTTAATAAACTGAAAAAAAAAACCAAATAAACTAATCAAGTTTGCTTCCGCAATAATAAAAATAATAACTGCAAAACTCGTCTCAGATATTGGCTCGATGCCACCTCTTAATTTATTTAACCCTTTTTAAATCTTCTTAAATTTTAAACTCTTTTTTTTTTTTCATTCTTTTTCCGTCTTTTGTCCCCATCTTTTCATTTTTAATTTATTACTATTATTATTTTTTTGTTTTTTTTTGTTTCTCACACATAGAGCCGCGGTGGCATAGTGGTAAGGTCTCGGCTGTGGGCCGGAGAGTTCCAGGTTTGAAACCCGAGTCCACTGAAGATCCGCTGTGTATGGGCCTGTTGCATGCTAAATCATGCGTAGTGGCCAAACGTCCTCCCTTAGGTGTGGTGCAAAACTACCCCCACTGGCCAAGAAGGGTGTAAGGCCTGTAGAGGACCAGTGGGGAGAGAGCCGCCCCACCAGCATGTGGAGGCCAGGGATTATTAGGTACAATAAAATGATACAGTCATTACCCAAACAGAGGCACTACTTTTAAATACGTGAGTTTAGCTAAATTAACGTCCCGTTTTGAAGCAACACGATGGTTATTTTGGGACGACCCTCGTAATGTTAAACCACGGTCAGATGACGAGGACGACACCTGAGCTGGCACCCCCTCTCCAAACTTCCACGCCGCAGCAACGGGAGGACATTTGGTCATTACGTATGATTTAGCGTGAAACGGGCCTCATACACGGCGGATCTCCAGTGGAATCGGGTTCCGAGCCTGGAACCCTCCGGCCCCAAAGCTGGGACCTTACCACTAGGCCACCGCGGCCTCTTTAAACACGTAAGAGCTAGGAGTATAAACATGGTTCGACCATAGACTTACGATACGAATAGACTGCTCGTGGAGGGTTCCAATGTGAAGCAAGCACCTCGTCACGTGACTCGTGGACGCGACCGAGACATTTCGTACGGGAATCCTTTGTTATTTCAATGCGTGAGTAAGAAAGGCCAGCTGAGGTTCTCATGAAAATTCATCGAAAATGGTTAAATCCTGTTGTGCAGACGAGTGTAAAGAAAAATTTATCAAAGGAGGATCTGTTTCATTTCATCGGTAAGTAAAATTTTTATGATTTTTTGCTTTATTAATGCAAAATAGCTACACAAAAATAAGTCTTAGCTCTTAGCTGTGTCGTTTTCTGCAATTGAAAACGATATTATTCAATTTGTTGTGTATGAAATTAATCCTTTTCTTAAGTTAATTGTTTATTATCCTCTTTTAGAAGTATCTATAGGTTTTAAGTGCCTATTAGTGTTTAAAATATGGAATTTTATTAGACACATGTAGATTGAGATATTTGGCGATGTGTTGGCGAGGTTTACATTCTGAAATTTTCGTGTTTTTTTTGTGTTATTTAAAAGAAAAGAAAATTTTATGATCATGAAATAAACGTCGAATGTTTTTCAGTGTGTAAGAAAGATAAGCATAGTTCGTTTTCAGTAAAAATTCATCTCTAGGTATTTTTTTAAACATTTTCTTTTATGCATATAATTAAGAAACTGTATAATTAATAAAATTTAGAACTCAATAACTTCTTTTTGTTTAATTTTCGTTAATTTATGTGTATATGATGTTTGAAAATTTATGTAGTGTTTTTTATTTACTCTTTATTTATTTCTCTTTCGCTTTTTTTATTACAAGTATTATTTTCCAAAACAAAAGTATTATTGACATGTCTTAAAGATTTATCTGATTATTTTTCAGATTTCCAAACAATCAAGAAAGGAGATATATTTGGGAAAAAAACATTCTCCGGGAAAACTAGTCAATTTATTTCGGAGAGGGCCTCAGCCTCCTTATATACGACCCTGAAATTAAGTAGTTATTGCTTTAAATAAAAAGACTTTTTTATTTAAAATGTTTAAGTATATAATTTGTTTTTGTTACAGTCAGTTGAAGTATTATAATGTGTAAGGTTTAAAACAAATGAAATTCCTAATCATATAAAATCCAATTATTTTGATTTCTTCCGTTCGTGAGTTAGTTTTTAAATGAACTAAAATAGTAACGTTTCGCTACTTGTAGAAATACTACTCGTTTTCCAACACTCCTCATACTCGCTTCGCCAAATGTGGCGATAAGAAGCCAAGAAGTTCCTCTTTAGTCACGTGAGGAGTGGAATTTCTACCCAGGTGCTTGCTTCACTCCGAATGCTGGTTTTTCTACAGCGTGAGCAGTCTAACTCTATCCTTAGTCTATGGGTTCGACCTAAAGCCCTGAATACGTCTCTTAAGTAGCGACACTTTCAATCGTCCGCCATTTTGGGGGTAACAGCCACTCTCTCCCTAAGTCTGCTATTGAGGAATACGGAGTTTCGTTCGTTGAATGTGGATTTTTATTAACAAATATTTGCAGATTCCCAAATATAACTTAAATACTTAATGATATACATATAAAAAATCATTTTACCTTAAATAATAATTTATTTTTATATTAAAACACATACTATACTAAATCTATTGTTCTCTGTTTTTTGTTATGCTGCTGCAATGGCGCGCATCTTAAACATAGTCGTAATTTTTCTAACTTCATTTCGTTTTACAATTAAATTCTTTTATTCATTTTAATTTTTTGTATGATATTAAATTTTTTTTCTTGTTCCAGTTTTAATTTTGCTTTCTTTTTTAAATAATAATTTTATAATTTTTTTAAAATCATTGATTGTTTGCATACTATACTAAATGCGTGTTTTGAAATAATTCGCGATCATTTTGAAGAATAATTTTATTCAATTTTTTTTGCTAAGACTTTCTAAGTTATAAATTACTCCAAACCAGGGTTGATAAAAATCATGATTTTTTTTTTAAAAATTAAAAAATCGGATTTTTTTTTATTTAAATCAGATTTTCTTAAATTTAAATTTATTTAAGTATAGTATTTAATACAAACATATATGTTAACTTAAACTGTTCAAGTTAGAGATCCAAATTAATTAAAACATGCAAATTCTTTTTACATATAATTAAAAATATATATAATTACAGATATATATATATGAATAATTCATAAATCAGTAGAAAATAATTACTTACAATAGGATTTTCTGCTTGTTTTAATACTTACTTTTCAATTATCTATATCATAATTTAAATAAAGGATGCTTACTGTTATTTAGAGATTTTACTCCTTAAACCAAAGTGCAGAATTATATATTTATTAGAATACTCAATTATATATACTCACATTTAAATTTTTTAATAGTAGGTCTTGAATTTATGGCTTTATATAAATTTTTTAAAAAAAAAAAACTGGAACTGAAACTGGAACATTTTTTTTTACCTTCCTTAGCTCTAAAGCTCGATTATTCTTTTTAATTAAAAAGTGCATTCTGTGAGTGACAAAAATACTAACAAGTTTAACCATCAAATTACAGCACTGAGGAATCTGTTTAAAATGCTCCATAGAAGAGCTTAAAAATAATGTTTTCTCAATTGCTTTAAGTATTCCAAGTATAATGTTAAGAGCGTGATACACACACTCAAGCGAAGACCCAAGATGGCGGCTGTTTACCCATGTGACCGCCAACTACCAATCAAAATCGAAAGCGGCACGAAGTCGATGGGGAAAAGAGTGTCGCTACTTAAGAGACGTATTCAGAGCTTTAGTTCGACCCACCTCGGTGGGGAGAGAATAGCTTGATTTACATGTACTCAACCGCCAAGTGTGGCGAATGATACTCACAAAATAAAGAATGACAAAATGAAGGCTCTTTCTTTGCATATATGTCCGCCCCGAGGAAGCGGTGGCCGTTGATTAGCCTAAGATGATGAGTTCAGAACTTCAGAACTCGAACCTAAAATCGAACTTATCTTTTGAGAGCTGATTTTGCCGGGTTTTTTTTACCCGGTTATTGGATTTAAAATAAATAACCGGGACAAAAAAATAACAAAAAATAGCGGTTAACCGAAACAAGAAAAAAAACGGTTTTCGGTTTAAATCGGTACGTTTTCCCCATTCCTACTGCATATCCCCCAATTTCCGCGAGTTCGAATTTCGTCTGTTTTCTGCTGCATCTGCGATTTTCTCAAGCTGATGGGTTTACTTTGTGCTTTTAAAACGTTGAATCATATTATACTAATTAAGTCCTGTATGTAAATAACAAGTCCCTTGGTTCAACTGTATCTGAATGTGTTTTAAAACATTGAATCATATTAAACTAATTAAGTCCTATTTGTAAATAACAATTCCCTTGGTTCAACGGTATTTGAATGTGTTTTAAAACATTGAATCATATAATTAAGTCCTATATGTAAATAACAATTCCCTTGGTTCAACGGTATTTGAATCTGTTTTAAAACATTGCATCTAAATATTAATTCAAAAAATTCTGCAATCGGAGGGTTAATTTTTTGTTGAATTCTCTGTGCGCGCGTGAGAGCAGAGTCTGCCGTCGAAAGGTGACTGGCGAGTCCGTGCGTACGTGAGGTCAAAGAGATTCGGAAGAGAAACAAAACGGCTTCCGACCTTGCGCAATTTAAATGTTCCATTTAAAAAGTCGTCTGCGGTGACTGGGAACGGAGCGGCACCGCACAAAGGAGCGAGTCGGCGGTCAAGGTCACAGTGAAAGGATGAACTCTCCCTCGTTGGACGGGTTATTTATTGAATGCGGAGACGATTGAATTTCCGATCGAGTTTTTTCGACCCTCGATAAATATTCTATTACGGCAGACTAAAGGGGGGAGGGGGCGGCCGCGCTGAAATTCACACGTCCCGCGAAAGGGAGTCCTTACCTTTCTAAATGAGGTGCATTCTATGCGAATTTTTTCTTCTTTTTTTTCTGAAGAGATGGCACGATGGTGAAAGAGCAGCGATTCTCATGGGATTCTTTCGGGTCCTCGTAGAAGTCTGTTTATTCTGCAGTTTTTCTTCTCTTTCTTTTTTTACTTTCTCGTGTACGAAGTATACGAAGATAAAGTATTGTAATCGTCAAAAAATTCGAACTCGAGATTTTGAGGAATCTCCACGTTTTAGACCTCCCCGAGTCCGAAAAACACAATTTTGGAATTATGTCTGTGTATGTGTCTGTGAACACGATAACTCGAAAACTATTAGAGCTACGGGGAAGAAATTTGGTATGTGGTCTTTAAACATAATTTGTAGGTTTCTGTCAAATTTTGGACAAAATCCGTCCACGGGAAGTCTGACTGTCTGTATGTCCGAAGTCATGTGAATACTATAACTCAAAAACTTGAATAGCTAGATGGATAAAATTTGGTACACAGTTTTATCGTCATGAATGTAGGTCCGTACAAAATTTTGGGCCAAATCCGTCAGACCCAGGTAGCACAACATGTTGTCCGATATTGTACAATATTGTTCGATATTATATAATATTATACGATATTGTACAATATTATACAATAATATACAATTTGTACAATATTATACAATATCTTTGTGCTACTGGGGGAGGGTTGACTGTCTGTCGGTCTGTATAATTTACTATTGAAACCAATCCGTTATCTCCACTCGCATGCGTATTGGAAGCAATCTTTTGTGCTCGCGAAAGGAGCGAATTACGTCAGTTTGTCCTTGAGACGGCAAGAGTTAAACCTATCAGTGTGCGGTAGATGCGTTTTAACCGGTTTGCATCGCTTTGAATTTGATTCTTTACCTAGATATTTTTGAATCACTATAATGAAAAACCTTCTGATAGTCATTGGATTCTGGATAACAGTAGGTTGGAATTTTTTTAGCCAAGCGGGGGAAGGAGAAACGGCACCTTTTTGGGGAAGTATACGAGAAAGTTTAGGGGAGAACACTCCCGCTGGTTTTCTGAAGAGATGGCATGATGGTTAAAGAGCAGCGATACTCATGGGATTCTTTCGGGCCCTCGTAGAAGTCTGTTTATTCTGCAGTTTTTCTTCTCTTTCTTTTTTCACCCTTTAAAATGTTTTTTAGCATGCTGTAGAATTGTTCTGTGTTCGTTGAAGTAATGTTTGTTTTCGAGACTTATTTCTATGAACCGATCCGTAACTTTAAAACGACTTCTATTTTACACTCACTTCCAAAAGTTAAGCGCAATTCTTAAGATGCGAAAATATTGGAGTTAATATGAATACTGTGGTTCGTAATCCGTTGCGGAGAATCGTGGGACATACTATCGTCATAAGTCACATTTTACAGTGAAGATTCGGTCACAGGGCAATTAGGAGGGCCACCAGAAATGGAAGAAGGCTAAAAATGGAGTTTGACTCATCCTGATTCACAGAAAGTTGATACCGAGAAACAACTTTCATCAATGATTATGTTTGATGTGCATAGTATTTAATGCATTTTCGTAAACACAGCACAAATATTCGGGAGGATATAAAGGTTTTCTTAAAAAATCCCAAATTTTTCCACATGTTTTTTGTTATACCATGCAGAGTTTTCAACCAAATTGTACGAAACTTTCAGAATACTTGACAATATATAAAAGAAGCATTGCATTAAAATTTGAATGAACAAAATTGAATATTACAGAAAATATGAGCATTTGTAATAAATAGTTTTTTACTGCGCATGTGCGAAACGTAGCTTAATTTTTCTTATCTTTAGAGCCAGAGATATAGGGCAACTTATATAAAGGCATTGTAAGAGCTTAATTGCTTTTATTCTCCAAGAGAAACAAAATGATGAAGGTCTTTTAGCTTCTCTTAGAGTGTACCGAAATTCCTCAAGTTGCCATGCCGATGTCTTTATGAATACTAATGGTATTGAACTGAGTTGCCCTATATCTCTGTCTCTAAAGATATCAATGAAAAATTAAGCTATGTTTCGCGCATGCGCACTAAAAAATTATTTATTACAAATGCTCATATTTTCTGTAATATTCAATTTTATTCATTCAAATTTTAATGCAATGCTTCTTTTACATATTGTCAAGTATTCTGAATGTTGCATACAATTTGGTTGAAAATTCTGCATGTTATAACAAAGAAACATGTGGAACTACCACAACAGTGGAAACTGTGGAGCTACCACAGACCCTTGCTACATGCGA
Organism: Araneus ventricosus; assembly: GCA_013235015.1. Taxonomy (NCBI): domain Eukaryota; kingdom Metazoa; phylum Arthropoda; class Arachnida; order Araneae; family Araneidae; genus Araneus; species Araneus ventricosus. The sequence goes on from BGPR01014479.1 coordinate 33,010, forward strand.
TAAACTTGTGATTTATATATTCTGTAACCATTACACTACTCTGTGTCAATATTATATTAAAGAGATTGGTAATTAAATTACATATTAATACGAAATACTTGTTTTATGATTTTATCCCGACGTTTCCACGAAAAATCTACTGCGCGGGTCCGAACTGCGCCTTTCTTATGTTTTATTTGGAGTAGCTTCTGATGGCGTCATCTATTGACAGTATATAGAACTACATTTCGCGTGTGCGCAGTAAAACATTATTTACTACTAATGCTCATATTTCCCGTAATATTCTAATTTTTGAATTCAAATTTTATTACAATGTTTCTTTTACGCATTGTCAAGTATTCTGTAAGTTTCATACAATTCGAAAGAAAACTCTGCATGTTATAATCAAAAAACATGCGGAGATTTAAATTTTCAATTTCATACTGATTTTTACTTATATTTTGATAAATATTTTTTTTGTCTTACTTTGGGTCCTAGTAATACTCCTCAAGCTCTTTAAAATGACACCAGAATCAAACTTCTAGCTAAACGCGTTTCCATGCTACACTTATTTGTAACCTTACATAAAACTAACTCATAGCAATCACGCGCATGCGCCAACACTGGTATGATGGCGTCACAGGCAAAAGAAATGCTATGCGACAAACTCTTACAGATATGGTTTATCCGTTGTGGTGTCAACCATTCTTTTCGCATTATTAGTCTCGTAGTTATTAGCGATTCATATCTGGCGGTATTTGTCGCACAAGAAAGTTCGACCGACTGTTACTGTAACCAGCGGAAAGACGTTTTCAAGTAAAAAAAACCTTCAATCTCTGATTAGTCACCACAAACATAATTCGCAAGGGGAGGGCGGGGGAAGGCCAAGTTCAAGGTGACATGCAGGGTTGCCACCCTACCTATTAATTAGTCACTAAAAAGCGCGAGGAACTGTTATATGTCCGTTGCTCATTGAATTTTGTCTCTTTATCGTTTGTAGGTATTTGCTTTTATGTTTGGTGAAGGTGGCCACCCAGATATGTGGGGGCGGAGACCCCCCATGCTATTACTTTACAGAGGGGTCCGGCTCGGCTATAGACGGCTCAGTCAGGCTCGCATAATCCGCGGATTTCCATTGCAATCGATTTCGAACCCGTAGATCTGAGAGCCCTAGGAGGAAGCATGTAAAGAAGGACATTCACCATCTATCCAATCCATTTGGAGAGCTTCTTAGCAGACCGGTTCCATTTTCAACTCATAAAATTTGGTGGGCCATTCTGACTGTTGCTTTTAGTTGGCACAGTCTAACCATTCACAGGTGAGACTGTGCTATCTGGAAACCCGATCCTCAAGCTGCAGTCAAACCCTGTTAACACGAAATCGGCGGGACCACAAAAATTTTTCGTGTTAACTGTTGAAATAGAGGTATCATAACCAAGCATAGCAATTACCAAGCTATCAAATAAAAGATAAAATAATACAATTTTCAGAAATCAGAAAAGAATAAAAGCTTTAAGTTTAGAGAAGAAATAAGCATATTGTATGTAATATATCAAATAATAAATTTATTTACCTGTTCAAGGTTTTAAAATGTCAGTTATTGACTTTTGTTTAAATTTTTTAAGATGAGATTTCTTCAGAAAGGCATCCACCTTTTCTAAATTATCCAATGCATTCGAAGCATTATTCTGTTCCGTAAGAAAACGATACACCGTTTTCGTTGCAATTGCCTCTTCGTTTAGAGTCTGCCCCTTCTGTCCCTTCCTGTTCCCAGCATTTCCGGACTAAGAGACAAAAGGGTGGGAATAGGATTCTTGCGAGAAAGAAACTCTTGCTTTATCCATCGTGAACAATTTTCCATTCACAACGATAAATGCAGGGCTGCCGAGAGCCAGGCCATGCCCCAGGGCAAAGCACTGGCATGCGGACCCCACAGACACCTAACACTTTCTGTATAAAATCTCCCCCCTTATCAACAGCCCACGTGTCCCTCCTGCCCCCTCTTTCGGGAGGCCTGGATGGATAGAAAGCCAATGAAGTTTCAAAACACAAACTCGACGCTGGGAACTTTTGTAAGAAAACGGATTTTGACTTTCAAAGAATATTTTCTTTTCGTCTTAAGCGATATTTCACGGTTTGCGTTTTCGTGTTAAAGGAATGAATTAACACTACTCCCCATATTTGACCGACTGGGTCCAATATTTAATTGACGTTAAGCGACATTTCGTGATAAGCGATTTCGTGTTAACGGGGTTGACTGCACTGCGTCTCCTCCTCCTTCCCCCGATTTCAAAACGGGTTCCCCGTCCTGATTTCCCCAGAATGACTCCCACCCACACTTCCCCATCCCCATTTTACGGTTTTCTCTTTTGTGAAAAAGAGTCTCTCCCACCTACACACGCTCCTATTCAGTTTTATGACTTAGTGTGCCGAATGAATATCGGACTGGTTGAAAATCCAAACATTTCGACTACACCGCGGAGATTTTCATTGGGTTTTACCATTGACTAAGGACTTTGTTACGATGTGCCCCAAATGGAGTAGCGCGGCGTGATCGTGAATGTCCCTTAGTAATCCAGTCCACTTTTTTTGGAACAGAGGATGCCATACCTCTTCGTCAATGTAGGAAACCGATGAGAAATGGTGTAGACCGAGGAAAAGGTTGGAATTTCATCCGGTCTGGATTTTTATTCGGTGCACTAGACCATAAAACTGAAATACGATAGCGAGTTAGGGGGGAGAGCCTCTCTCACAAAAGCGAAAACTACAAAATGGGGTAAGGGGGAGTCTGAGTGAGAGTCAGTTTGGAGAAATCAGGGTGGGGGACCTGTTTCGAAAATGGGGGAAGGAGGAGGCGCAGTAGCCTAGGGAGTCGGGTTGCCCGTAGGTGATGTGTTTCCGGTTGGCACGGTCCGACCTGTGAATGACCCACCAAATTTTATGGGTTGAAAATGGAAACGGTCTGCTAAGAAGCACTCCAAATGGGTTGGAACAGCCTTGTGGTGAATGTCCAGCTTAAAATCCAGTTTTCGGTTAAACCAGCTTTTTCACCTCCGGTTTAACCTGGCGGTTAAAAACCGCTCAAAATAACCGATTTTTGAAAAACCGGTTTTCGGTTTTTATTGTTAAAGCAACGTTTGTGGACAGAATTTTTTTATTAATAATAATATACAATAAGTAAGTATTATAATTAATTACAATACAATAATTAATTACAATAATTAATTAATATAATAAATAATGATTATAAATAAGTACAATATGTAATAAAAATAAGTATGTACAATATGTAATAATAATAAATGAGTAATTATTGTAATAAGTAAGTATTATAGACAAATTTTTTATTAACATTGTTTTCACAAGAAATTAATTCACTGACCAATATTTATCATCTAATCTGATCATAAAGACTTTTTCAGCAATGTGTTGATTCGTGAGTCGACAGATCTCATCGAAAACAACATCATTCAATGTAGCTACTAATCTTTCGGACGCCACAGAACTTCCGACTGAAGATAAATAATTTTGCCTACAAAAAAAAGACGCCGTTTGCTGACAAAATTTTTTATTAGTATTGTTTTGCAGGAAATCAATCCATTGGCCAATATTTATCTGCTCATTAAGACTCTTTCAGTAATCCGCCAACCAACAGACGCCCCAAGGAAGCGGTTGTCGGTGATCGGCCTAAGAAAATGGTTGGCAAACTCATTAGTCAAAAGAGCCAATGATCAGCAGTAGAGCGAATAAGATTCCTTTTGAAAGCCAAATCCTTTTAAAGAACCATGTTTTTAGAAGTCAATTTAAACTAGTTACTACCATTAAATAAAACCAGATATTATAGTAATCGTATGTAGTCGAAATACATTCGTGGCAAAGCCGCGATTTGCCGACCACTGGCCTAAGATAATGAAATTCAAAGCTTTATAACTTGGCAAGTCTAGTCTAGTCCAGTGGTGAGCAAACTATTTTCATTTCCGGTCCCCTCACTTTGTGTAAAATTTTTTCGCGACCTGGTTTTTTGAAGAAAAGCCTTATATTTTTTATTGCCAAATAAATTTCTTAGAATTTAGCGACCCACAAAAATTTTCAAGCGACTCCCACGGTTTGCGTAACACTGGTCTTGTCGAAATTAAAATCGAGCCTATCTTCCGACCCGGTTTTTGGATTTAAAAAGGATAACAGGTTTAAACCGTGACAAAAAAATATCCGAAAAAACCGGTTAACCGAAACAAAAACCCGTTTTCGGTTTAAACCGGTAGGTTTTTCCCATCCCTGTTGTGACGGGTGCCGACTCTTTCATCACTCCAGGTTTTTTAAAATAACCGAAAAAAAAGAAAACCGGTTAACCGAAGCAAAGCCGGTAGGTTTTCCCATCCACTTGTTGTGACGGGTGCCGACTTTCTTTCATCTCCAGGTTTAAAATAACCAAACAAAACCGGTTTTCGGTTTAACCGGTATGATTTCCCATCCCTGTTGTGACGGTGCCATTTCTCTCATCTACTCCAGGTTTTTAAAATAACCGAAAAAAAAAGAAAACCGGTTAACCAAGCAAAACCGGTAGGTTTTTCCCATCCTTGTTGTGACGGTGCCGACTTTCATCTACTCCGGTTTTTTAAAATAACCGAAACAAAACCGGTTTTCGGTTTAAGCAAGTGCGTTTTCCATCTGTTGTGACGGGTGCCGACTCTCTCATCTACTCCAGGTTTAAAATAACCGAAAAAAAAGCCATTGTAAGCTAAGCAGGTAGTTTTTCCCATCCTTGTTGTGACGGGTGCCGACTCTTTCATCTACTCCCGGTTTTAAAATAACCGAAACAAAAACCGGTTTTCGGTTTAAACCGGTATGATTTTCCCATCCCTGTTGTGACGGGTGCCGACTCTTTCATCTACTCCAGGTTTTAAAATAACCGAAAAAGAAAACCGGTTAACCGAAACAAAAACCGGTAGGTTTTTCCCATCCTTGTTGTGACGGGTGCCGACTCTTTCATCTACTCCCGGTTTTAATGTCGTTGTTGTTTCGTGCCGCCATGCCTATTACTAATCGCAACCCACAATTAACTTTGGTTTCGACTCTTTCGAACACGCGACGGCAACTGACGCGGCATACGAAATGAGATAAACCTCAATGACTGGAGTTCTAATTTCTGTCACTTTTTGTTTGTAGAACCCTCAGTCGTACGTCTACATTAGAAATAGTGCTCACAAAGCAGCTATAAAAACTGAGAAAATACGAGTACGACGCACGAAAAGAATAGTGACCATTACCATTCATAAGTATAATAAGATGTAAGTACTGGTTGAGAACGCCGTAATGACGCATCATTTGAAAAAGCCTTTCAAATATTAGATGTCTTGGAAAAGCGCTTAAATCAAAATAATGTCTGTCATTTGAATGACTTCACATAGCCGAGAAATAAGAGGTCTTCAAAAATGATGCATGTACTCAGTGACACGGTTACTTTTTTTCACAGGTGAACATAAAAAACAAATATCATGATATTTTGAAGAGTTCGGAGAAGTTTAATTGAAGATTTCTTCCTTTATATTCGGCATTTTCTTCATGACCAATGTCGGATGGAACCACAGCGTAGCAGAAAATATTTCTTAAGGGAATGTAATTGAAATACAATTTTTTTAAAAATAAACTTTATCTCTAAGTACTCAAAACTTTTAAATCTTCTATATTGATGAAAAATACTGTAGGCAACAAACGAACTGTATTAAATAATTAAGGAATTGTTCATATTTTCTAAAAGTCTAAATTAAAGCTGCTGAACGTTGGTATTTTGTGTCATATAGAGAACAGATTTCATTTCCTTTAGATTATATAGATATAGATTATATATGTATATATATATATAGTATTTAAAATAATTTGGTGAAAAAAACCTTCATCGAGTCCGCCAGCCTCAACCACTCGACCGATTTCAACATTTTTTTTTCATTTGAAAGTTTATGACGTCTGGATATGTCATCATGGGTCGCCTGCCCCCACCACCCTCCATTTTGGAACGAAATCGAAAAAACACTTCTCCTTTCTACCTTGTCTATGGGTAAATCTTGTAAAAATTCCCCAGCCCCAACCACCTGAGGGATTTCGAAAATTGTTTTTTTCATTTGAAAGGTTATGA